>CM074967.1:7080032-7113505 GCA_037577455.1 Pangasius macronema | reverse complement strand
TGTTTGAAGAAACATGTAGGTAAGGGATCTAGTATACAAGTTGATGATTTTGATGAGGAAATTAGTGAGATTAGTTCTCTTGAAGGGGAGTGAAACATCTAATCGCTGATCTGTTTACAGAGTTAGTTATCAAATTGTCTGGTTTTAAATTTATAGTCTGAATTTTTTGCCTGTTATTTTCAATTTTGTCCAAAAATGTTTTTGAAGTCATTGCTGCTGCATATTGATGCTGTGCATATTTCTGTGGTGGTCTTATTCCTAGTTAATTTTTGCTACAGTATTAAATAAGAATCTAGGATTATAATACAATTTCATAATTACCAGGCTTGATGTAGGTGGATCCAGCACTGAAGAAGGCACTAATTTGATGCACATGCTATATGATAGTATTATAGAAGAGTTAATGATGAGATCGAAGGCGTGGCATGGTGATGCAGCGGGTAGCTTTGCCTTCTTACATCCCCAGGTCCCTGGTTCATACTGAGTTCAGGTTACTGGGTTACTGTCTGTGTGTTGTTTTGTGTGTTCTCCCAAGTCTCTGAATGTCACAGTCAAAGTCTATAGTGTAGGTCAAAACACAGGCAGACAGCACTAAAATAGGATAATCCAGAAAACAGGAAACCAAGCAAGGGTTAAAACCAGGAAGTCGCAGAACTAGGAAATAGAACAATGGGAAATGAGGCTTGGACGTAATACCACAGGGGTACGATAAGTCTTCTCAATGAAATGGCAAAGAGATTTAGGCAAACTACGTAAGGGCTTAACACACAACACATGCACAATCAGGTAATATAAATGACAGGTCAAGGGCGGAGAAAAGACAGAAACCAAAACAGATGCACATGGCTTACATTTGTGTTCGTGTTTTGTTTTACTGTACTCTTTTCACGAGCAACGTGAGCCTGGGTGTGGTACGTGAATCTCGAGGAATTTGTGACAACTGGGAAGAAGCTGTTACTGAAGATGAATAAATGAAAAATGATTATTTTACGTTGGAAGATCACAGTTGACCTATAATTGTGTGCATAAACCATTTTTGATTTTGATACTTGAAAGCAGCATGTGAAAAAAAAGTCAATACTACCCTATTTTCCCACACGACAGAAAATATTATGGACTTGACAGTGTAATAAGGCACCGCGATGAGTTCTTCACTAGGCCTTTCGTCCTCGGTTCATCTTAGCAGAGGACTTTTACTGCTGAGTTTTGTTGATGCCTCTCATTTAGACATCCTACTCTCCTTCTTCACTGTAGTGAATTTCGACCTAGCACACAAGGTGTCTCCTTTAACATTCGTCTCTTGTTGATCTAATACCTTTCCCATTTCTTTCTAGTTTATATCCACTGCTGAGATACAGGGATATGCTGAAGAGAAAGTGATTGTGGCTCTTGTGGTGCTAATTTATATGCCTCTATGAATCCGCAAGGGCTCTTACAACCTCACTTGTTTCTTAACTAGACACAGATATCGACATTGGAGGAGGCAATGGCCCATTACTTTAGCCCAGGCTTCTGATTAGAGATTACTAATGTAGGCATAACTGCCTGACTAGATATTATGACACGGAGAATGAATGATCTGTATTTGAAAGGAAAACTGGAAAGAAAACGTTTAGATACTGCCGAAGCTAAACTCATAGCTCACAGACCTAAAAATGACAAAATTTACATTTAGAGCATTTGGCAGATGCCCTTACTTACGTTTATCTCATTTATACAACTGAGTAGTTGAGGGTAAAGGGCCTTTGCTCAAGGGCCCAGCAGTGGCAGATTGGCTGTGCTGGAATTTGAACTCATGATAAAATGACTAAACAGTGAAAGCATGCCTACTAAATGTACCATGCACTAAATCTTCCATCAGTGCAGCTCAGCTATTGCCTTGCATACCATATGTACACTCTAACTCCTTTTATAGAGAACCATTTCTTTTGTTATAATTAGGATAGCTAGTCTTACAGTATATGCCCTAATTTATGGATTTCTTTTGGAAATCAAGGTTTAAATCAGAATACAGATAAAGATATGTATATTTGAGGCGTGATACAGATGCAGTCATTGCATTAGACCCCTATACCAAAAATGTGAACTTCACAAAACTTTTCCACAAGTGACTACTGTATCTTGCTCTGAAAATCTCTCTGTTTGTATGATGTCCAAAAGTCCTGTCATAGTGCAAAGGAATCTTGTGTTGAAAGTGCAGTCAACTAATGAGATTCTAACCTGAAGATTCTGTTATTTATGGCCAACTAAGTGTACAGTATATATATCAGACTGGCCATAAGGAGAGAATCTGATGCTCACACTAGGAAAAATGTAAAGTGCTGTACCATAATTGGGTTACCTGTCATCAAAATGAGTTATCCAGTATCCATCAGATGCTCTTTCAGTATCCATTATGGAGTATAACACACCCTTTAGCAGGTCTCAGATGGCTCCATGTGCATAAAACGTTTGGTATTTGCTGTAGGACATACCATCATACCATCATACCATTCCTGTACCTGGACTTTGTCAAGTTAATGTTGAGAATATATACACACTAATGATTCCAGGCTGTTTCGCTTGACTGTTTTGACTGGGCCTTTGACATGGACCAGTGAGTGGTTATGTAAGATCTAGCAGGAAATAGCTGCAGAGAGGATGGAATAAAAGCTGGAGTCAGGGAGATTCCTCGTGTTGGTGAGTGAAGGAAAGAATTCAACAAGGCTCTGGCAAGAGAAGAGCTGGCTTTTTTTTTGTTGTTGCACAAAACTGAGTGAGAAAGAAAAACGTTCTGTAGACGCCTTATGCTGTTGAGAGAAGGAAAAGGCGGTGTGAACGTGGGACTGTGTGAATGACTTTCTCGCCCACTGTCTCCCCGACATGCTGCCAATCGCTCAAGGCTTCCCTGACTGATGGGGCTTGCTGATTGACAGTTACTTCTGACTTTAGTGCCTTCCATGGAATGAAAGAAAGCTTAGCTGCTCTCTCTCTGTCACTCTTCTGTTGAGCTTCTCTCCCCCTGCCCATTACACAGTTTGTGGTTTCTTCTGTTCCTGCCATCTGCTGTCTGTCTGCATCATCAGGAATGGACAGGATTTTTAATTTATGGAAATGCGGTACAAAATGCTGTTTTCCACTGGGTGCTCCCCAGTTTCTCCAGTTTCCTCCCACCTTCCAAGAACATGCCGGTAAGTGGATTGGTGACTCTAAATTGCCTGATCGCATGTGTATCCCCACCTCACAGCAACTGTTTCTGGAATCGGCGGCTCCACCATGACCCTGACCAGGATAAGATGGTTACTGATGATGTAATTTGTATCAAAATTGTAAAAATAAATGTAAAATGCTCAAGTGATTTCTGTCAAATAAGAACACTATATGCACTAGAAGTGCTGCCACGAAGGTATTATTAGAACAGATGTATTAACAATTAACTATTCATTTCATTGGGGCTTGCTCACTGATGTCCATGAGGAAGTTCAGAAGGGAGTGAGTTGTCATCTTCGTTTTATAAAGAACATAATTTCAGCCTGTAACCCAAATCGCAAATGCTGGAACCACACTAGAAATACAATGCATTAATAGTACAGTTTGGCACCAAGGTAGTGCATGAACCTTGATGTAAAAGACATGAGAGGGAGAAAAGTACACTGCTTTATGCTCTTTGTGCGACAAAAATACCCATAAAGGCCAAAATGGGACTTGGAACTAACAAATCATGCTAACTATGAATTAGAGAGATTTGGAAAGAACATAAGGTCATTTAATGGATTTTGTACTGTTTCACCAGGTGGTAGCTTTGAGTCATCGTCAGCTGACCTATCTTTAAGAGACCCTCTTGGTTTCTTGGTTTCTGTCCCTCCTTTACCTCTGTCACATACCTCTGATATGTTTCCATTCAGCATGTTGGAAAAAAACATTTTATTACATGTGCTTAATAAATTTTTAAAAGATCTGACTTGGTCAGTATTGTATTTTATTATTTATCATAGCTTTTGCTAACTAGCAATTCTACTAGCTAGTTAATCTTTCACCAAAACTCTCCTTAGAAAAAATTAACAGCAGCTTAACATTTATTGTACAGTAAACTGTAGAAAGGGAAGAGAGAATAACCTTGGGTATGCGGTATGCCAGAACTAAGACTTGAACCTGAAGAAAAATAGCCGCTGTAGTCACGTTAGGTGTTTTCGTTGTATATACTCTTTTACCGTTCTTCTTTATCTATCTCAAGTACTGAATTTTTCTGGATAATATTATGAGCAAGTGTTTGTGTTTAAAGGCAGTGGTCTAGACTCTAATGAAAACCCCCCATCTCAGATGCTTCTACTCAATTAAAATTTGGCAACCTTGTAGGCTTGAGCTATGTTCAGGTGATTTGTATAA
The DNA here is from genome assembly GCA_037577455.1 of Pangasius macronema. NCBI lineage: Eukaryota > Metazoa > Chordata > Actinopteri > Siluriformes > Pangasiidae > Pangasius > Pangasius macronema. The sequence continues at coordinate 7,109,140 of CM074967.1, read as the reverse complement.
CCTAAATGTCAATCTCAGACAATTAGCTTAAGCACATGTGTAACCTGAGTCTGAATACGAGAAACTTTCCCAGCGTAATTATTGAAGCGACTTCATTTGCTGACTCTAAATATAGCCCTTGGTACAATGTTAGCTATCATCCTCCAGAATCCTAACATATCGTTGACTTCACCGTGTTGGCCAGAGTACAGAGGGAATGTTTTACATATGGACATATAAGCTTTATGAAAAATTTGTTTTCTTTTTTATAGCTGTGCACTTGGTTTGCGCTAGCTTTCACTTTCTTTATCTTTAATATCTCTCTGTCAGTGTCCCTGACCCACTGCAGACATGACATAAAATACAGGGATCAGCAGAGTGTCTCTCTGTGATCGAGTGATTCAGCCTTGTACATTCTCTCTCTCTCTCTCTCTCTCTCTCACACACACACACACACACACACACACACACACACACACACACTACGCTACACACGCACACCCACACACACAAACTAGTGAGGGCTCTTGAGACGGGTATTTTTAGAATGCGTTGGCAGTAAAACTTGGGTGTGTGTGCGTGTGCGCGTGCTCGCACTGTGAGTACTACATACAAACCCAGATTGTGATCAAAGCAAAAAAAATGTGACATCACAGCATGCAGAGTGAGTCACTGCGTGTTCTCTGCATCTTGTCACGTTAGAAATACAGAAGTCACTCGTAGTTAGATGCATAAACACTGCCTCAGCCAACTTCCACACCTCTTTAAAGGTACAGTTTAGCTAGAAACATGTTCCTCTTACCCAGTACAGCCAATCAGCCAAGATGTGTTGGTGCCTAATGAGAATCTTATAGCCACCAGTTTAGCATTGTGCAAACTGCATGCCTAAATCAACGGAGCTATTTGAGTCCCACCCAAAATAATATGTTGTAAATGAGGGTGATGTCTGAGGTAATTGTCAGTCCGACTCCCTGTGCTGTTGGTCCTATTCACCAGATTCAGAGTTAGCAGCTAGTCAACAGTCAGAGTTAGCGGGTGGCTCAGAAAAACACTACATTCAAGTTTACTACATTTAGAGACTGCTTTGCCCAGTGCCGCTTACAGACATGCTTCGTCTTCTCCATGCTTCACTTACTCAGACGGATACTGAAGACAGTACATGCAGGATGTTGATGAAGAAAAAATATGAACAGGCAATTGTAGTTGCAGTGGAACTCCTGAGTGAAGTACAAACTAAAACGTGCTTTGCGCTCCATTAGGGCTTGGTGATACGATGATATAATTTATATCAGTATTGATATTATGTCACAATACCCTTTTCTGAGATATCATGGATATCTGACTGGAACTGACTGGAAGCAGCTGGTGTAATGTTAAATTTTGTACTTCATTTTAAAAAAATTGCAAAATGTTAAATATTTTTTGTCATTCATTGTATAAAAAATAAAATAATCCATGTCATTAAGTATGTAACAGTTTTGTTTTATGCAACACTACTGCATTGCTTGGAAATTTCCCAACCCTATATGTTATATATATTGTATATCGTAGACTATACGCATATGTGCCTTTGAAAATTGTGATCTTTTGTGCCACATCACTCCAATGTTTTTGCCACATTACTCGTATAATCCATGTACATGCTGTATCAGGCTGGTCACTGTAACAGGTTTTAATTAGTCTGGATGGAGTTTCAGACTATACTAAATCCTTTCTGTGACTCATATGTCATGGCCCTTTGTCCCAGGGTTCACTCCTGTGTAATTGAGTGCTGAGTTTGAATTATTAAAATGCCGTCACAGTTTTCTCTTCTTGCCCGAGTCGGTTCTCCTGAGTGCCAGGATGTAGGAAGAGAGTACCGGTTCACTGGGAAGCTAATCACAGGGGCAGAGATGTGCTTTATAGCTATTTGGAGTGAATGGTTCTGGCTGATGATCTTTGGTCCTGTTATGCTTCTTTTACTAACACTTTCAGCATGGTGTGAATGCACTTAAAATAAAGAAGCACTCTCTTGAATGCTTGGAAAATCCTGTCAGCTTTGTAACTCATGATCTTCCAACAAGAGTTGTGCCACTCCAGAGCCTGGATGTTGCGCAAGAATTACTCCGATTTCCACATCTCTACAAGGATCCAGTAAAAATCATCAAAATAATCGTAATTTTGTAAATACAAATGATACAATGGATTGTGAGTAGTTCTGCACTATTGCCCAAGAGTAGATTTTTGCACTCTATTTGAAATGGTTTTTTTTTGCTATGTCGATGGTCAGACTGGGGGCATTTCCCCAAGATATTCACAAACCTTTCTGCATTCAGTATCAGTATCTCAAGCTTATTGTGCTGCACTGATTAGACATTTCAGCAGTGCAGTATTTTTATACACTGCAGAAATATTTAAAGTGAAATTTGGTGCTCTTTCCTCACATGCAAGCTATAAATGCTTAAATACAGTTTAGACCCTATTATTGCCACACACCAAAAGAATGATTAAGAATAGAAAATCTAAATAAGTAAATAAGGCAATGTAAATCCTTGTGGAACTTTGTTTTATTTGCAGTCTGCTTGAGTAGATCTAGATTGTACCACTAATCAGACTAGTTACAGATTAGATTAGATTGAATATAGCTAGTTCCAATAACATTTCTCAATTCACTAAATATTTAATAACAAACATTTCTTGATACACCTAGTTCTTAGTGACTATGAAGGCCAAAACATATGATTTACCTAATCCTCATCAAACCATTCAGTGAGCCCTTATGCCTTGTGGATGGGGGCGGGGTCATCCAGGAGGAGACCACTCCCATCAGGATAAAGGTGAACAGTCAGAATGTGTCCACTTTGTGGGGAAGGAGGCGGGGCTTCCAGAGAGTATCAGTTCATATTTGAGACTGTCAATCATTCCAGATTGATACATCAGTTTTCTCTTGCATTTGTTCCCTGTCTGATATATGATAGTATGTCCATAAATGAGGGCTTTGGAGAGGAGGACATGTCAGTGGAGAAGTAATGACAAATTACTGGGAAGTATGAAGAGACGTTGTTTCAGGAACGAAGGAAAATGAGAAGATGCAGACATGAAAATACATGCCCATGCACAATATTCACATTTTTAATCTTTCCTCACAAGCCATACATAACTCACTCACTGCTGTCATCCGTTTCACACTTTATCTAACCATCTCAGTATCCCTCGATCCCCTGCTGGCCCCCTGCCCTGTCTGAGCTTTACTGGCACAGCTGTGTCTAGTTTGCTATTCAAAGCACACATTTCTTCACCTGCCAGAGTAGAACAACGGCGAGGCTCACACTTCGGACCTAGAGGAGATGCCATAGACTATACATTCCTTCTCCTGTTTTTTTCCTTCCATGGTTTTCTGCACGTTTCCATCGTAACAGCCTTGGCGACCATGTGGGACAAGCTGCTGTCACTGTCACTAAGAAGGCAGGTGACAAATGGACCACTTCCAGCCTACACTTGTAGCTACATTTATAAATGGCACCATCTCTTGGTTCTAGATGGAGAAGAATCCCGGATGGCTTGTTTAACCCTGGAACCACGCTTATGTCCAGAAAAAGCTTAGTGGAGGCTCATTTATACAGAAAGAGACAGGAGAGTAGTGTTTATTTACGTGATTGCACTTTTGGGGGGTGTCAGATGGGAAAGCTCAGTATTTCATGGCTTAACTGAGGTGGTGCAAGGAAGACGTCTGTAATAAAATTATTAAGATGCATGAAAGGATACAGAGCGCTTCATGACCAAGGCAGCAAACATCAATCCCCCTCACATACTCTCTCTCCCTCTCTCTCTCTCTCTCTCTCTCTCTCTCTCTCGCCCCCAGTTTCATATATTAATGTAATCTGTCATTGGCTTATTTGCTCAGGTTTTCTCTCGCTGTCTTTATAATTAGTTTAAGTTTGATGCTGTTTATTCGGTTTGGTTTTATAGGTGCTGTCTTTATTATATTTTGCCATCTCTGTGTGTCTGTGAAACACATCTCCAGTGATTTGTATTCTGAAAATCCTGCCTATCTATTTTTAATAAATAGACTGCTTACTTTCATCCCATTTCAACTCTTCGCTCAGACCGCCTACTGTTGATTAATATTCATAAGCAGACTTCGATGCTCATTAATATTCATTATTTGACTCACAAAATTTCCATAACATGTCAGCGGTTTGGATTCAGAGTTTATACTATAATTTATATAAACCCTTATGTTTCAATCACAGAATTTTATTTCTCCCATTAAACGCACTGGACTTGCACTAGCAGTATCGTCATGTGATGCCAAAAACAAGCTAACTTCTCATGAGAATAATGGAAATACAGCACCAGCCAACCAGCATCTCAAATATTTCATTATAAACATATCTAATGTGTTTTAGGGTGGGGTTTTTTATTAGGTGTAAGTGGGAATTTTCTAAGTATCTACCCTCTGACTCGATATTACGGTCTCTCGTGTGTGTGTGTGTGTGTGTGTGTGTGTGTGTGTGTGTGAGATCTGCAGGGACGAGGGAAAATTGTAGGCTCAGCCTTGTTCTGGACTCCTCTAGACCTCCTGCTGCTAATCGCTATCCAGACGACACGTAAAAACACAGGGTTTAGCAAGCAGTGCTATATAACCAGTGAGTCTTGGACCATGCTGTTGTGTAATTCTTTGTCTTGAAAATGAGTGCACTTCAATAACTTTGTATTGTGCAATACCTTTGGATCACTTTCAGAAACTGAGTAGACGCGTTGGTCCCTTGGTGCACTGCGACCTTTTTGATGCTCCCCATCGCTGATGTAATTAATCACCAAATCAAAACACCTGCACTCATGGTAAAAAAAAAAAAGAAAAAAAGTGTGGAGCACAGCAGGTGCTGAGTACACAGTAATCAGTAAACGCTCGTCGCTTCCTCCTGCAGCACACACTCGCTGTGTAGTGTTTCCACTGCGTGTGCAACGGGAATCTCTCCTCCACGCCGAGTGTGAGAGCTGTGAGCTCCGAGAGGTGCTACTTTGTTGCTAAAAATAAGAGGCGAGATCACAGCTTAGATGCTGATCACATCGGAGAAGTTCCTCACCAGCCCGAAGGGTTACAGGGGAAAAAAAATAAAAAATCTCAGCATACTGGATGAGTTGGTGCTGTGTGTGACCTGTGTACCTGCCGAGTGTCAGGATGGGAAACGTGTCACGTTTGGGTTGTTTTTTTTTAGCATGTGTGCTAGGTCACATGTCACAGGAGGTTGTTTGTCATGCTACTTGATTATAACATTATAAAAGCAGAGACAGAAGAGCTATAATGCCAGAGAGCACACACACACACACACACACACACACACACACACACACACACACACATATATGGCTGCCATTCAGATCACAGGTTTATATTGATACACTCGGTCTGATATGTTTCTGTACTAACAGCATAAGCTGTAATTATTGATATGGTGAGGTTTTCTGTATGAAGACATTTCAAGTTTTTGGAAGGAGTCTCCAGTGTCAGTGATTTGTAACATTCAGAACAGAGATAAAGTTTCACACCACAAGAGAGATTCGCAGTTTCTCTGTAACATGACTACGTGCTTTTTTTGTCTTATTAGCCTCAAGAGAGAGAAGAGAGTGTGTCTGGTGAAAGACTCTGCTATAATGTAAGTGATAGCAGGAAGTAACTTGTTTCACGGACGTTCCGCAACATAAAACGTAACACTAAATGGCTACAGAGTACATGTCATTCTTTCATAAATAAAAGAAATGTTAGAGTTGGCAAATCGTTGTGGTTTACAAAGAATTAAACACTTCCGGATGTTCTTTTATATGAAAATGATCAACCTCACTGTGGTGACAGACATCGGGCTGTGTCACACCACTCCATCGTTGATCCTTCGCATGTAGCAGCATGACACCGATTTTTTTCCTTCTTTACATAAGAACTACTTTGGTAAGATGTTCACTTCTGTCCGTCTCATCCCGAGTCCTTGATTGCTGGTGTGGAACTGTAGTTTTGAATTTGCAGACATTGTGTAGACAGTTTTTTGTGCATCTACTGATGTAAACAACTCCCTATAGACTCCCTTTGTAAATGAGTTTCAAGTAAACAGGTTTTACATGTGTATCACAGAACAGGGAACTGTGTCAAAGTACATACTTGTGGTAATCACACCTACAGTATGCTGCTGATTTTGGTATCTAGAGATTAGAAAACATTGGAGTACTCTTTTAACCCTTTAAACTCATTGGTCCATTGATGGGTTCAACTTTCATAATCCTTGCTATTGTAACTGCATGACTTTCTTATTAGTTTAACTGGAGTTGCTGAATAATATGCTCTAAATTTAGTAAGTGAATAATGAGCTGGGACTGTACTAAACTTTGCATGCTTTGGCATGAGGAAATAGGTGACATGAACAATTGTTTTTATAGTGTCAGATTAGGGTATTCAGCACAAGCGGTCGGACGGCGTTATGAACGTCCATAGATCTTATAAGAAGGAGAAGGGATCCCTAGGGAATTCCTGAACCTAAACCTTTGACTAGCAGCTTAAGGACTTTGGATTTGACTTGTACTTGTAAGTGACTTGACTTGGAGGTTACTCCATTGAGCAGGGAGGCTCCATGTGGTACTGAAGCAGCAGCCGAAAAGAAATGTGTGTGTGTCTGTGTGTGTGTGTGTGTGTGTGTGTGCGTGTGTGTGTGTGTGTGTGTGTGTGTGTCTGTGTGTGCGCGCGGCTCTAAATATACATCAGAGCGAGTATATGGGTTGCTGTTGTGCAGAAGGTGGGTGACGCCCACACTGTTATACAATGGGAATTGCATAATTGTGAGAAATCGCCTACTAGTGTCTCCCCAGTCCTCCATTTTTTTCTCATTTTTCACAATTCCTTCCATTCTCTCTTTTTCTCTTTCTCCTGTAACATGTAAGCAGCACACACACACACACACACACACACACACGCGATAGGGTCTCTGACTGGGCATTACAACAGAGGAATCCTGCCTGTCATTGTCTGGAATGTGTGTGCCTCATATACAGCAACTTTTCTTCTTATTTCTTTCTCTGTATCAATGCGACATTTCCATGTGAAGGATATGTCAGTTATTGATTGGAGACTCTGGAACAGCAGCGGGATTTTGAGCTGGCTGCGTCTACTTTTCAGTCATTCTCTTCCTTCAGGTGTGTACTGTTGATGTGTAATTTATGATGACAATAGTAGTGTGATATGTGGCGTGATCACCGAAACCGGTTTGATTGTATCAGTCAAACCAAATCTAAAGCATTTGCATAGCACTTCAGTCTGAGGTGAGAGCTGGGATGTACATGGCAAACAGCTTTAGGCATTTTGAGGTATTATTCCATGCACAGTCATGGTTATCTACGGGGTTACGTAATGCCACAATTGCAAGACGTCTGACCTTCATTTTGACCTTGAAAGCTTGAAGAAGTTGTGGAGTGATGGACTTCAGTCCATATGCGGAAAAGTATTTCAGCAGACTAGACTATATACATTCAGAAAGGTACATGAAAAAATACTGAAACAAAACCTGATAAAAAAAATGTCCATACTTTTATAATTTTATAAGCAAGAACCAGCGCAGCTTGGTGTTTATCCAGTCACATGCATTTATGTAAATTATTTAGCTTAAGGCAGCTCATTGGACCGGAGNAGGCTAGAGACATTCACTCAGAAATGGAAGAGACTTCAGAGACTTTCATAGATATTTCATTTTATTTACCTTCTCTGGTGTGAGTAGCCAATTTACATCCTGGGTTGTTTGAAACAGAAACAGAATGTTTAAAAAGATCGGACAGAGAAGTGTGTTTATTCTTTTTGCATCACATTGAAAGCAGACATCTCATCTGTACACAGTCTGTGGCACTAGTCAAGGAGTTAAAGTTCCTCTGACTTTCTGTGCTTTGTTTGTGAAACCTTTGTTTCTGGCCAGCGCACACATTTCTCCCATTTAAGGCTTTGGTTATTGATATTAACCGATCCAGTATGAGCAAGTCCTTCCTTTTGTCTTAACCTCCAGTACATTCAGATATTGGCACATCACAGCAGGTTTTATAACTCTGACTTGAGACTTGGTACTGTATAGTGATGACACGTCAGAGTGCAAGCTTCTCAACATGCTGCCAGCTTTTCCACAGTTCATGTGGAACCATAAAACAAAGCATGGCAATAGGAAACTTATAACACATAACATGAATANGAAGATAGGGATAGGTGGAGAGTGATGATTCGCTGTGGCGACCCCTGAAGGGAAAAGCCAAAAGAAGAAGAAGATAACACATAACATGAATAGAAAACAAAAAGTTTTTGGAAACACTTGTAAGTATTTAAAAGTGTTTCCAGACCTGTAATAATCATATAGTTTCAACGATTCCTTAGAAAGAAAAAAAAACAACAACTTGATTTGCAATATTGCATACAATGGATCTGACTGTATTCAGGCTTCTGTCTTTAGATTTTTTTTATGGCCCAGAAAAAGCTCCACACCCCCAGATGAATAGAACTGTACAGCTCTGACTTTTTTCCTTAAAAAAGCCAACACATTAGGCATACAGTTTTGACACATGAGGTGTGTTTGGTGGAAGTGAAGTGGAGGCTTGGAAAGGTTTTGCTTCACAAACAGCAGAGGGCTCTAAAAATGCAAACTGCTTCTTTAAATCTAAAAGTGGAAAAAGTCTACTGGAACACTTTGTATAATCCACAGTGACAAAAAGTAGCATTAGTTTTAGCATTGGCTTAATAAACAAAGAGCCTTGCATTCACTGCACAGGCAGCAGATGGCTCTAAAAATGACTGCTCCTTTAATATGGCAAAAAAATAAACTCTATAGTAAGTATTAAACATAAAGAAATGATAACACTGGCTATAATTATTATAAAAAATAAAATTATGATAAAAAAATAGATGTATTTTTCTTTCAAATAAACTGGAGATACGTTGAGCTTAATGAATACGGATGGGGGTTTGGATAGCAGCTGGCACGGAAGTTTCCAGATGGTGTGACTGGCAGCAGCATTAGCCAAAGGTAGAGGGGAAGCAAAGAGGCTGCCAAAGCCACAACTGGAGTGACAAGTGTGTGTGTACAATTCTCCGCAGGTTCTGGAGTCAGAACTCGCTCTTCTCTTCTNGTCTGCTGGCCGGCTAGACTCTATTCAGTAATTCGGCATCATATGACTGCACAAACAGGAACACCATGCAAAAAGCAAAGTTGTGTAACTCCTTCCTGCATGCAGCTAACACAACTCCTTCGCTGTTCCTCTGCTGGGTTTATAGATGTCTGTGTAGGAGTGTATTGAGACGGAGAGGGCACCTAGGTGTCAAGTAGCTGGCTGAATTCAAACACTATGCACAGTTGCATAGTATTTACATATTCAAAGGCAGAAGATCAGCGTCTAATGTTCTAGCTGTAGTTACAAACCGTCTACCTTTAGTCACCAAATGCTGTCCTGCAGGCCATATAGTGCACTGTAGGTTTGATGACTGTTATGTTATACCCTTTATACCCTTTATGTTATACTGTTATTGAGCATATGTAGTGAAAAGAAAGCCAGTCAGAGGTGCAGTCTAGCTGTGACATGGAGGGACTTGGATGTGAAAAACTGATGAGTTTAAAATGGCTAATTTTTAAATGGATGCTAGGTAACGTGAGAAATGTAGCTGAGAAAATATTTAGAATACTATGATGTTTACCTCAGAGTAAAAGTTATGCAGTCGGGACAGTATGCATTTGAGTACTAAATCTTTTAAGCAATTCAAATTTGAACTTTTTTTTTAGCAGGAATTTTAGCTCAGACAGTGGCCTAGCCTTGCCGTAGGACACACACACACACACGTTTTAATATCCTTGTTAGGACCTCCCACAAGTTTTCCTTGTGTGGGCCAGAAAAATGTTCCCACAATGACACAAGTGTCAGGTGTCACTGTCCTTTTGGGGACCATCCCCCCCGCACACACACACACACACACACACACACACACACACACACACACACACACACACACTAACAAGCAATGAGACTCTCTCACACAATTACATACTTACACAAACACACAAATAAACATTGAGGCTCAGATTTACACACACTCAAATAAATCTTTCTCTCTCTCACACACACGTTATATATATATGTGTGTGTGTATACATATATATATATATATATATATATATATATATATACGCGCACAAACGCAAACACACAGCTGACTCCCCATGCCTGAGCTGCACGTCCTGCTGTAGTGGGGAGGTTTGGTGTAGAGAGCGTGGGAGTCTGGCAGTTTTATTGCTGCCTTGGACTTTCTGCAGCGCTGAACATCCAGCACCGTGTCAAGCTGAACACAGGGGGTGTGTGAGAGCGTGTCTGTGCATGAGTGCCTGTTTTGTGTGCGCGTATTTGATTTGCATAAGACTTCTGGATTTGTGATTCTTGTTCTCCCAATTCTGTGTGTGTGTGTGTGTGTGTGTGTGTGTGTGTGTGCGTGAGGAGGTGGAGCAGCTCACACTGACTGCGAGTGAATAGTTCACATTTTCAGCTGTGTGAATGTGAAATGCTTTAATGCTGATGTATCGTCCCAGGCTCTGGCTCATTAACAGTGACGCGTGTCATTTCCTCCAGTCCCCGGGCCCGTCCCGCTCCTGCCCAAAGTGGATTAAGTGCTCCGGTTGGTGCATTGTGTGCTGGGCTATTACTCAAACTCAGGACAGGCCTAATCTATCAGAAATACATGCAGAACGAACTGATTATGCCTCTCCATAATCTCAGGCATACTTCCAGCTCTAGTCATTGACTCAAACTCTCTCTGAAGCTTTAGTGCTGCAACAGAGACGTATCGGATGACTGTTAACCAAAATTGCATGGAGATGCACGAACATTTCCTGCATTGCGTTGGGAAAACCACTGACCGCCTCCAAATTGTTTGCAGATGAGAGTTGACCCAGGCATGTAGACACAGCCCAGATCTTAACGCTCTTAACATAGCCAGACGACGACTGTGGAGTTTGAGGTTACGGAATAGGAGTGTATGTAAAGGGTGTGTGTGTGGGGTGTGTGTGTGTGTGTAGAATGGAGGGGAAAATGTGCATGAGGCACAGGTGTATGTGACTCAGGCCTTTGGACTGGATCATTTGATACCTCCTGTTTAAAAGTTTTTCCTCTGAAGCCTCACACCAATTCTGTAAAACTGCTACAGAAGATATGTATGAAAAGGCCCATTGATGGCTATAAAGTAGACGATTTTATTGCAGACAGGCTGCTGTGAGGATGAGCTCAAGGTTTGGAAAGCTGGTCATGACTGATTAGATTGCAAATAGTTTTGAGCAGAAGCACTGCGTCATATAAATGCCCACTGATGCTCAATGACCTTGTTACTTAAACTGGCTTCTGACACTCAGTTTAGTGAAGTAAAGTAGGGTAGGGATCCCTAGAATAGGGATTATGACTTGAGTGTTATACAAATAAGCTGCTGAGATACCATTTTTTAGCCTGAGCCTGATAATGGTCATCTGAGCTTGAGGGATTGCACAGTGAGAGAGCCCAGGGAAAATTTTGTGCAGTCCTGCTCAGTGTTGCTAACTAAGCATCTTTTTTGCTACATCTGTTGACCTTTTTTTTTTAACAAAATCACCTAGCAACTGTCCTGCACTCAGTATGATGCTTAAGCTCACATCACGAGTTGAGAGAGCAGGTTTAGTTTACCACCTGTGTGTAAAGTCTGACTGAGTTGCTCTTGCACAACCTGATGTTCCCAACAACAAGTTTCAGATCATCGCTATTGTTCCCAACAACGAGTTACAGATCACCACTGCTTCCCAACAATCACTGATTACCATTGTTCCCAACAACCAATTACTGGTCACTGTTGTTCCCAATGACCAATCACTGACCACTGTTCTCTGTGACCGATCACTGATCACCATTGTTTCCAATGACCAATCACTAATCACCACTGTTCTCNGTTCTCTGTGACCAATCACTGATCACCATTGTTCCCAGCAAACCAACACTAATCACCATTGTTGGTCTCAAATACTCACTTTTAGTCTTCATTTTAAACTCTCTTCTTTACTCTCTTGCTCTGTTGTTTAATCTTTTTACTTGGCAATATTTTCAATTTCTTTGTATTTTATAAATGCCTAAATAGTACTTCTTTCTGTAAGAAATACATATGTTATAATCTATCATAGTCTATTCTATTCCATTCTGAATGTCTTCAGAAAATCTTCTCTTTTTATATTTTGATATGCAAATGATCATGACAGCTCAATGAATATACAAATTAGTTTGACATCGTCTGGTGACTTCTAGTGAATTTTTGAGCATGTATTAGCTGCCTTCCCCTGTGTAGCCAATCTATGGGAGCTGTGCTGATGTCGTGTTGAGTTGTATTTGATGACGAGTGTCCTGGGGCAAGAGCAATGAGCTGTATCCGATGCATGCCGTAATCCTGTGGAACTGAACTCTTTTACTTAAACATGGCCGCCGATACTCAGGATAACACTAATGTATGCGTGCACATGCTCAGACTTGCACGCTACACACACACACTAATGCACACAAACGCTCACACAGACACACACAGACTCAGGGAGTGTAATTAATCGTCCTGCTGTGTCAGGCTGTGACTCATCACACACACATACGGCAAGCCTCGCTTTGCTAGAGTACACACAATCCTGCTTAACAGCTTCTACACACACGCACACACACACACACACACAGCTTTGCTGCTTTGATAACAAGGGAGGGAACGTAGTGACACACTCACCAGACATTCATGCATGTACACTGTTAATTTCACACACACACACACACACACACACACACACACACAGATAAGCTTTGTGGGAATTGTCCTGTGTATATAAATGAGTTAGGTGTGAACACAGCTAACAAAGTAAACTACGCTTAACTCTTAAAATCTGTGTCAAAATGTAATTTTTGGAACTGCAAAGACATTCATATAAAAGATTATTCCTGTATTATGCTAATATAAGTCATTAGTTCATTAAAAAAAGGCCTACTGTTAATAAACATTCAAATCGTAACTCCGGCTCCCTCTACAGGCTGAATCCATTGCATATCAGTGGGCGGTGACCTTTTACTGTCAACGCCCCCAAACTCAGGAGCAGCTATAAATACAGAAACGTCTCAGCGCAGTTACTAGAGTAATAGCAAAGGCTCTATCTACGAGATCACGAGTACTACGGCAGTGTGAGTGTGAAAGTTGAAGCTTTGGAAGCTAATCTATTTGAGCAAAATGTAAAGATGAGGAGCTGAGAGAGTTGGACAGTCTAAAAGGCTAAAGCACTGCCGCATCACTCTCTATAGTTGGAGATTAATGAGGGCTAAATTCCACAGACCAACTTATCAGTGAAGGACGTTTAAACTAACTTAGATCAATTTTATTATAAAGTAAATCTATAGATCACACTGATTATAAATAATGATATACACATCATGCAGGTTGGATTCAGGATGTCTGATCCCTGATATGTCACATTTATGTAGTTTCACACTCACACTCGATTTTGGTTAACGACAGAAAGAAAGTTTTGCAGACGGGCGTAATAAAGCATGAGATTACATCGTTACCAAGGAAATGTCTCAAATAATGAGTGCGACTTTGTCAGGCATCCATGCACTCTAATGAAAGCTGTGTTTTATGCCTCAGCGTCTGTTCTGTTAACAGCGCTGGGCCACGGGATGCACCCAATACAATTTGTAACAAATGTCATTTCTTAGTGTCTGGCTCAGAGTGAGACGTCAGACTATCAAAGATCTTTTTCCATTTTGTGTTGTGAGTGCTGAGTTTTCCCCATGGATATATACAGAGACTTGTATCACAGACAGCAGTGCATATTCCCTAGAAGTATGCTTTCCCCATAGAATCACATTCATTTTCAGTGTGTTTCTTTAAGATACATAGCGGAATCAAAGGTAATTTTTTCTGCAGCAAACTTTGCTTGTTTCTGATATAATGTATTTTTCCAGTTGAAAACAGTTGTACCGCCTGAGTCATCTAATCTAGAAAGCTAAAATAACTAGCTAATATTTACAGAAAAAATGGCTAAATTGGCTAGCTTAGCTAGCTAATAATCTATAAGCTAATACTCTTAAAACTTTGTAAAAACCTTTTTTTTCACCAAGCATTTATTAATATAGAGTATAGAAAAGATAACTAAGAACACTGTGTAAATTAGATGTATATACTGTATTGAGCTACTGTGGTAAGTCCTTAATTTTCACTGGCATTTTTTCTGCTACAGTGCTATCACATGCCCTATCCATCCATCTTTTTATCTGAAGGGCATTTTGTAGAAAACCTACTTTAGTGGAAGGGTATTACACATTGTCAAATGAATAGTCAGGCGAGCTAACAGCTAGCTAATGTTTGCACAGAAATTTGGCTAAATTAGCAAGGTAGCTAATAATCTTTTGAGTAAAATATAGAAAAGTAGAGAAAACTAGGAAAAATGCCAGACTTTGTGGGCATTTGTTGTTGTTGTTGTTGTTGTTTTTTCATGAACCTTGAAAAATGCCTTACTGGAAGAAAGCTAAATGCTTTCAAATGAATAATCTGACAAGCTAACGTACTCAGCTAATAACATGCACAGCTAACATAGCTATTTATCCTCTGAAAAATACTGAGGAAAAATTTATTCTCACAAAAATTAAATAAAAAAAAAACATATGTATTTCTATTATATCTACATTTTTCTTTTAGGAATATACCTTTTCTAAATAACATTTTGATCATTTCTAGATTGTACACACTACCAATATGGTAGTCAAGCAGCTGGCTTGGTATCTAATATATGCATCTGTAGTTTTCCATTACTAACACCTTACCAACAATTACAGTAATTGTTTTTTGATTACATTGTCTTTGAAGCATAAATGCATTCATTGAGGTGTGCAACCTCATAGCACTTATTGTAACCGCCTCAGCATATTTGTGTAGCATGTGTGTTTGTGCAGTGAGGTAAGTAGCTTGTTTTGGCTTTGACTTCTTAATCATGTTTGTGTCTGCTCGCAACAGACCACAGCAAAGCGAGCTTGTTCTCTGTAACCATGCAACCAGATCTTTATGTGACTGAGTTACCAGGCAACTTAGTGTCCCAGCAGTGAGCTAACACTGTAGCATTGGCTTTGTTCACTGGCTGTCCTGCTACTCAGTGCACATGTGGAATTACTTAATATCCAATATTTAGCTGTATAAAACTTTATATCAGATGTCTTTTAATCTTTTTTTTCTTTCTTTGCTTAACCAAAATTAAGTCAGTAGTCTATCACACTTGATTTATGCTATAGGCCAATGTTTATCTTGTGAATTTTTAGAATAATCCCAAAAGAAGCAGTTCAGAGTTGACAAGACGTGAATGAACAGGAGCAAACTAACTATGTAAACCAAAGGAGAGAACAGAAAGGTGTAATCTGGTATAAAATTCAGTGCCCTGGCACAGACGAATGGCACAAACAATACAGTTCCCTTAGTTAATCAAACTGCCATAATAGTACAGTCTCGCTGGCGAATTTGTCTTGTTTGTAAAAGAAATTAAATCAGATGTTATATAACTTTAGAAGCAACTGGTGCAACATTGATTGTTTCTTTTTGCTGATGATTGCACTCTAAAGAAATATTAACATCCTAGCTAGATAACAGTGTACATTAAACTCATTAAGTTCATCCTTTCTATTCAGGGAAAAGACTGAAAACTAAGGCCTAAATGCAGTGACTAGACTAGATAGCAGTGATCATTTTGATAACTTGTGTTCAGCTGTGTTTAAAAAGAAATGCACTGAAGAAACCATTTTCCCAGTGTGCAAGAAAACACAAAAGAGATTATCTTGTTAACTGTCCTGTCGGCTGCCCCTCCCCCACTCAAACAAAATGAGAGCAAGAGAATGGGGCAGTTTGGTTCTTACCCCAATGGGCTTCTGTTGGCAGCTGTTGCAGTTCCCATTTTTGACCATTACGTGCAATAAGAACTCTATGGAAGCTCCGTGAGGCAGTGAGCACGCTGCCCCATGATTACAACATGACTGTTCATTCAAAAGAGATCATTAGTATTTCAACAGAATTTAAAATGTATGAGGTTGTGACTGAGGACTCTATGAACAACAACACTTGTTGAATATTTGGTATAGTATCAGTCAATATATTGATATATATGATAGGACTCCACCCACATTCAGTATAAATGTTGCTGTGTAGTAATATAGACTGATTTTTGTCTGTAATTTATTGTTTTCCAGTACTGCATTTGTTTGGAGTGATACAAACCTACTCTAAAATGTGTGGATCTGGAATCACTGTTTAGTCTGTGTTCATGCTCAGAAAGGCCTAACAAACTCATCTGAGATCAGCATTACACTCACTCTGTGAGCTGGAGTAATGCACTCTGGATTTACTTGTTTTTTAGGATGCCAGTGTGGGTTACAGAACAGCGCCTCCTGCCTGGCTATAAACTAACTGCAGTATTTAAGAAGCATGTGCACAGTTTGAAAGCTGATTGACAATGTTTGGCAGACTCTTGGACTCCCTCTCTCTTTCTCTCTCTCACTTTCTCTCTCTGGGTGCCTACTTTTCTGTTTGCATACACTGACTTCTTCACCTTTATCGGTTTCTGTTCTGTCTACATGTATGTGCCTGTTCTCACTGACTTATAGCAACAGTATATGTGCCTGTTCTCACTGACTTAAAGCAACAGTACAGCAAAAAAAGTCAAATTTACAGTTTTTCTACTGAACCCAAATGTTGAATAGCTGTGCCATATTTGCTGTCTGATGTCTGTTTCTTTAATTTTTCCCTGGCATTGGAATATAGGTAATGGATGTCCATCTAAACCAGAATGATTAAGATAAATATGTATATAAATAACGTTCTGATGTAGTTTAGGCTACAGTGTGACTGCAGTTGATAAACATGAGCAAAATTTGACAGTGCAGCAGAATGCAGTAATGTACAAGGGCAGCCATCTTGGATACGTCTTGGAAAAGCTGCCCTTGGCTCCACATCCCACAGTTTAAGCTCAGAATTTTAGCAAACCTGCCTTAATAGCTTTAAGTAGGGGACAGAAAACTGATCCTCGACCTGCTTGATTGAAGCATTTTACAACAATGGCTGATCGTAATGTACACCTATGATCTGAATGGCTTTGTATGATTGCTGGACAATGGTGTTGGTCAACCCAGACTCAGAGGTTGTTCCAGTACAGCGTCGTAACTCGAGAGACACGCTGCTATCTGTTTACTGCTGCTTTTGTCCAGGTTGTTACGTTAGCACAGGCCGGAGACGTGACTATCTCTGCATCAGACTGATGCCACAGAGACAATGAGGGGAGAGGAGGGGAGAGGAGAGCACAGCACAGTGCAGGGCTGAATAAAGCTTCTTCAATTCACCTGGTCTGAGCAGATGGAAGAGCTTTCTGTACCCATTTAGCCTTTAGACAGGAAATGTGCATGTGTGATTTTCTCTACCGTAAGTGTTGTTTCACCTTAGCATCGCTGAGGAACATAGAAGTGGGGTTGAATGCTAACTTAGATTTGAGATTGCCAGTTATGAGTTTGACCTTGCTGTGATTTATGTGTTGTAATAGGAACAGCATGTAGGACATAAGCAATTATAAATACCACATATCCAGTGGAGGGCACTGTACCATTGAAGCTTGATCTAAACATAAATAAAGCCTTATTTAGTTGCCAGTGGGTTGTGTGAGAGGGAGTAAAGGAGAGTTAATGCTGCTGAGAAGCTGGGGAGCACCTTTTAGCGTGTGAATAGTTGTGTACAGTCATTTCTCATAATTAAAATCATGGTGCATTAACGGCTCAGATACCAGCCTGCAAGTTGGATTTGCCTGTGTGTGCTGTATAATGGATTTTCCCTTGCTGTCTGACACACACTGGAAGGTTGTAGTCATCAGGTCTTGGCTGAGAAAATGAGCTCACACCTCGGCCCAGAACGACTCATCTATTGATCTTGTCTTTAGAGCTGTTATAGTAATGATGTCATCTCTAACCACTCCCTCACCGACACACTTACAGTCTGACCTTGAGTGGGAACTGTGTGTGTGTGTGTGTGTGTGTTTGTGCATGCATTTAGCTCTTTGTGAGGGTTAAACACAAAGGAATAAATGTCATCAGAATTATAGGGTAGTGCCAGATGTCCTTGCAATCACACTGTCCTCACGAAATAAGTAATGTTTTTTTTTTTTGTTTTTTTTTATGCAGCTTTTATCTGTAAAACTAAAAGAGCTTAAAGGTTTCCTGTTGGGGACTGAAGATAAAGTTAGAGTTAGGTGTTCAGGCATTAATTAACTACAGTAATAAATGTGTCAGTGGAAGTCCTCACAAATGTAGCAAAACGTGTGTGTGTGTGTATGTGTGTGTGTGGAAATGGAGAGAGATGGGAAGATGTATACTGGACATGAATGCAGGACCACACACACACACACACACACACACACACACACACACACAGCATCTCGTGTTTAAAAGAGAGAAGTAAAGTCGGCATTATTGATATGAAGGTAAATGATAACCTGTTCCAGTGTTTTTCCACTAGAAACATTTTTATAACTGCACACATTAGTTGTTGTGGAGAAAATCAGTCATACCAGCTGGCTTAATCAGGTATTTCCTTAGCATTTCTATATGGTGACATGGCTGCTTCCTTTAATACTCCCAGTTAAACACGTCAGTGTCATTGCAATTCCTTATACTCACTCATTTTTTAGCTGTTCAGTTAATGACGAAAAGACAATCGATCTGTTCTTCATAAAGCCTTTAACAGCAGATCCAGTTATGTTTTCCTAGTATACGCAGGCTTAATTGTACTTTGTTGCTATGCTATAACTTACATATTATTTTGAGATATTCTTACTTTACATGAGTGTTATTGAAGTTGAATATTTGTACTGTTACTTAATTACATATTTTTAAGGGAAAAAACTCTTTAATCTTTACATATTTATTTTCTCATTACAAATCTCAAAGTTCTCCTCTTTTCTGCTTGGGTAGTACTGGGATGGGATGTGGTGGAGAGGTTTGGATTTCTGAACAGTGGCAGTGCATCTTTATTTCATCTTTTCAACAAATACTAATCTTCATAAAGCCCTCTTTCACAACTCCATATATTTAAAATTCTGCTTAAATACTAATTACCTCTTTGGAATGACCAGTGAATTTTTTTTTAAAGTTATTTGACAGATATAAGCCAATTTCCCACTGATTTGATCATGTTTCTCGATGTTGCACAGTCATGGGGCAGCGTGCTCACTGCCTCACTTAGCTTCCATAGAGCTATTATTTCACCTAGTGGTCAAAATGGGACCTGCGACAAGTTTTAATAGAGATCCATGGAGCAGGAATCACTCTGCCCCAGTTAATTGCAGGGGAGCCAAATTGAGCTGGTTTATAAATAATAACTTGAACTTGATCTTGTTTTATAGCAAACTATCAGAATTAAATATAATAAGGTTCCTCAGAATGGCAAAGTGTAAGTACATACATTGTGTCTATGATGTACAGAAGTATTTCTGTTGTAAGATGCAGTACATTGCAAAGATTGAGAGAGGAAAAGGGGGATTATGGAGTGGATAATGTTGGTGCAATCAGAAATGCGTGTGAAATAATTGTTGCTGAGAAAACGAAAAAGACATGTCTCCATTTTCCAGTGCCCAAATTTTTGGGCTAGTTTCAGGTATTTTGTGTGGCTTTTGAAACATAGCTGGGCTGAAAATTTTGCTGAAACCTGTAGACCATGGTTAATGATATCACCTCCGCTCGAGACGAGCTGCTAAACTGTAAAGCTGAATGATAGCGTGTTGTCAACTCTCAACTGCCTATTATTGAGTTATTCTAAAAATCCACTGGATAGTAGCCTATAGCGTAAGTCAAGCATGATAGCCTCGTGACTTAATTTTGTTTGAGGCTGTTAGTTTCGTTATTGATGTTGGCCTGCCTCACCAAAAATGATGGTCATGATTTTGGTCAGGCTGCTGAAAATGAAATGCTGGAAATGAAATGATTCTCTCAGAGTGATTCCTGGAAGAGCAGCTATCTCTATCGCTGACTATGTCCAAAACCACAAAGTAATGTACTGAATAGTGTGTCAAAGCAGTTTCTTGCTAATGGGTATAGTATTTAGTTTAGTAGTATGTGGTTTTGGATGTCGACCCTTGCTCTGTCTTGGACAATCACTCACAAATACACGCAAAGAGAGAGAGAGAGAGAGAGAGAGAGAGAGAGAGAGAGAGACTGAAACACAGATGAGAGGAGCTGTATCTGGGCCAGCGTAGAGGGCAGCAGGCCAACATGGAGTGACAAAGAGAAATGGAAGAATGTCTAATATCAAATTATAAGCTGATTAGGAGTGCTCAGCTGTGAGACCGTCTCGCTCCTTATCCTTTTAGTCATTGCTGCCCCAGTCAGCCTCCTTTATTCTGCTTTTTTTCTTCTCAAGCTCTCCCTTGGCCACAGTGGAAGAGTAAAAGATATATCATTATCATATTTACGTAGTGAACTAAATGCCCAGTATAACTGTATTTGAGATTCAGCCACATAAGAGGAAAGACTACTCACATGTAACATCACTTCTGTCCCAAACATATTTACAGTAAGAAAATAGCGAAATAATTGAAAACTATGTGAACATAAAGTATGCTGTTAATGATAATTATTGGGAGTCCTTTTCCTATTTCAAGCACCACAAATGGTATTTAGCCCAAAATAAATGCAGGAGATTCTTCAGTATATTTCAGTAGATTCGACAGATATTAACTACTATAAGTAGAACATGAAATTCTAAATTTAATCATTTAAATATGTTGAAATAGTATCTGAACAGTGGAATTCATTCTGACAGCACACACATCATGTACATTAACTCTGTTAACTCATTACTGATTACTCTATGAACTGATTTGTGAAATAAGAAGTGTGTTGGTGATATCAATGCACTTACTTTTCTTGTTGCAGGTAAACATTAAGGAAGTGAAGCTATTTTCGCCCGCTGATATTCTTCCGTTTGCTAGAATGCATTACACCCTTTTCTAATTCGTTTGAAGCAATTTCCTAGCAGTGCCTAATTCGAGCTAAGAAAGAGTGCTGCTTCGTGTGACGAGTACACAATCCCTTCTGGGCTTTCTAATGTATTTACAATAAAGAGCTCTTGTTCCGTTTCAGGCAATATGTGGAAAAGATACAATGAGCACAACTGCACATTAATGTATGTAGTGAGGCATGTAGCACAGCAGGCAGATTGTGTGTGTGTAGAAGAGAAATAGAGAGAGTTTTTTTTTTCACAATGTGGGGTCCAGGTACCGTATATTACCTTCACCACTTTTTCACAATTTTTTTATTTTCATATTTTCCTAAGATAGTGTATTCCTACCTTACACCCAGTGTTCCTAGGATAGGCTCCATATTCCCTGCAACCCTGCTCAGGATGAAGAGGTTACTGAATCTGGTGTGTTATTGTGATTTTAATGCATTGCACAGTATTTACAACAGCCTTATGTTCTACCCTATGTAGTGAGCATATATAGCGAATAATGAGGTCAAACTTAGCATTGGAGAGACTGAAATAAATAAAAAGGCAATACTGCCTCTGTGATTGTCTTTTCATTAGAAAAAAAAAATAGGTATATAGCCTAAACACATATTGTAGTGGTGCTGCATATATTTGCTGTCTGTTCCAGGCTAGACTCATAGGCTAATTATTATTCAAACACATTTGACTACTGAATCTTTGAAAGTAATTATAATTCACATACGATTATGGAAGGAATGAAAGGCTCTAGTGCGTACAGTAGACAGACGTCAGGTCTGCACTTAGTTTGTCACCCACACATGCAGGTGTGCTTACTTATTTACTCTGCTTAGAGGAAGATTGAAAGCCTCTATTCAGAAATGTGTGTGTGTGTGTGTGTTTTTTCTGCCTCATTCACCTTGTCTGGGTTCTAGTTGAAGCGTGTGTATGCTTGTGTGGAGTGTTTTTTTTTTTTTTTCAGTATCTTGTTTTCTTCACAGTTGATTTCATTGGAGCGATTTGGATTTGAGTGATGTGGCAATGTGGTGTGGTCCTGCTCCATTCCATTTCATTTCTCCGATAAAGCACTTGAGATAAAAAGCGGAGTGGATGGGTGGAAAATGCTCTCACTTTATATCCAGTATTTTTCAATGTCACTTCCATTTTCAATTACACCCCAAGCCCCAGGTCTGCTCATATATTTGAGCCAAATCTCTGCCGTATAAGATGTTACTCCAGTCTCGAGACTGGTAATGTAAAAACCTGTCACTCTGAATTGTAAATGTGTGCACCCGGACTGTGGTAGACTGTGGGGAATGAGAAGCAGAGCCAGACTCTTGGGGAACTGTAGACATTTCTGAGGTATGTTACTGCGGCTTGGTGAGTCGCTGAATGCCTGGAAAAAAAAAAAAAAACAGTAACCAAGAGTCAGGCATTTTTCTGCATGGGCCATCTGTCAGACACTGGACCACAGCTGAGGGAGCAGCGAGCAAGCTCCATGAGACCTCGGCACAAGAGGAGAATGAGCAGAAAGCACAGGAACTCCTGCATGTAGTGGCCTGTTAGCATATCAGGAAAAAAAAAAAAACTTTATCCAAGTTGTACTTTCACATGAAAAAGGAAGCTGGAATTTAAGAAGTGCTTATCCAAGAATATATGCAGAGAAAAGTTCAGGAGTTGAAAAGTACTTCTGTAATATATTTTTTTCTAGCCAACTGTAAGAGTGCTATTATTTTCCCATTTCCTGCAAGGCTTAACATGACTGCATGACATGTCTATATTCAAACTGACAATTACCAAAGTGCCTCCGGGCTCGAAGGTATGCGACAGCGTGGTGATGACTCGGATGAAATGTGCTTCGCCTGCAGGAGATTATAGCCATTGAGAGAATTACTCTAGCTATGAAAAATCTGTATATTTCATCTGAATTGTATTTTATGCATAAAATAAAATAGAAACAATAATTAACATCCTGAATTTTAAAAAAAGTGAACCTTTTAAATAATTGAAATCAGTGTAATTTCTTTCCATCTTCTCAAAGTGGCATAATTGAGCCTACTAATGAGTGCTTTTTTAAAACAATTTAATCTAATAGCATTAATGCTCTTAAGCTTTGAATACAGAGTTGTAGAATTACTGATTGTGAAGCTTCAACGTGAACTCAATGTTAAACTCTCAAGCCAGAGCAAAGGGAAAGTCGTGGTCTCGGAGCTTTTCCTTGCCACTTGTTCATTTAAACCTACATTAGGATTTCTGTACAGCTGCTTTGTGACACTGTCTTTCGAGTGGACACTAAATAAGTCCTACATAAATACAAAGATTTGGTGGTTTAAGTTTTCGTATTTAATTGCCAATAATGGATCAACTGCAGTAAAACCTGCAGTAAAACACTCCACATGTTCAAAGATTTTTTAACTGGCAGTCTACATGTGCAATTAGAGACTAGAACTAAATATTTCCATGCACAGTTTGTGTTCATCAGCCATCAGTGTGCATTTCCGACCACAGCACTGCGGTTGGCTGGATATTTTTGGTTTCTGAACTGTTTCTCAACCCAGCAATGACATTGGTTAAAAATCACAGCAACCCTGCTACAACTGATAAACATGTACCTGCACAACACAAACACACACAAAATGGCGGTCAGGTTGTAAATGTAAATGCAAATGAACCTTATAACTTATAACAAACTTATAAGCACCCTTAAGTTACATTTAAGTTTTAAGTCTTACAGATCATTTCTGAGTGTGTGTGTGTGTGTGTGTGTGTGTGTGTGTGTGTGTGTGTGTGTGTGTGTGTGCGTGCGTGTGTGTGTGCATGCGTGCGTGCCAAAATCACCGGTGTGTCTGTGTGTCCTGGAATGCCCTTGTAGTGAAGCCTATTTTATGTCAGCTCAAGTTGATCATATGTTTGTGTGTGAGGTCATTTATATTTATAGAAATTCAAATAAGCCGATTTGTCACACAAATAAAGTATAATGTGTGTTTCTGTGTGTGTGTGTGTGTGTGCGCGTTTGCAGACCGAGTCGAAAGCCTGAGAACACGTGCTGTGCTGGGATTGTAAGAACCCCCATGGGCCATTTCACACACTGACGCACTGGAGGGAGAACACAGGAGCTGAAACTGAATGAGGTGTGCTGAGATTTACAACACACACACACACACACACAGACACACACACAGACACACACACACACACACACACACACACACACACACACAGACGCACACACAGACACACACACACACTTACACGATCTTGTATTACTATCCTTTTGAGGACCATCTACGAAGATAATTATTAATGTAGATTATATGTGACACCTAAATCTAACCGTAACATTACCCTCAGTAACCAGAAAGAAAACTTTTAATGCTTAGTTTTTCAAATGAAAACTGCAGATTTCCTCATGGGGACCAGCCAAATATCCCCAAAAGGTAAAAAGTGTTAGCTATTCCCCAGCAACATATAAAAACTTGCCCACACACAAATCTGTGGCCTCTTGATCTTTGAGATCTGCGATCCTTCCCGGTGTCTCTGTTTTCCCCATAACTCAAACGATTGTACATTAAAATATTTGAACACACATCACACAGTTTAATGAGTAATCTGACCTGCTAAGTGCAGTTCTGCTAATAAAGTGCGTTCCTGTTTATTATGTATGCATCTGCTCCAATTACGGTGAGGCGCGGCGTGATTGGGGTTTAACGAGGACACCATGGCAGCACGGCACTCCGTCTCTGAGTTAGTGTAAAGAGTGTGCTCGTTAGAGCGCTAACCTTGTTGGCCTATCATCCTGAGCTGTGATTGGTGCAGCCGACTTGCAGGTCTGCCTGGCAACAGAGCGAGTGTTTACCAAACAACGCTACGCACTCATGAGTACAGAGCTGCACTTTTGCAAAACACCTCCAGGAAAATCCAGCGGCTCTCTTCCTGTGGCGAGGAAAAATGTGCCTTTTATGATTCATGCGTAGTGTGTAGGGGAAAACAGACCGAGCACACACTCTGACACACACACACACACACCAAACATTACACAGTGTGGTTGTTAAATGCTCCAGGCAAGTCCACTATCAGTAGCCTGTTATCCAATAATGTGTTCATTTGTGAGAGACGTATATATGCACAAAACACTTATTTCATTCATTTCTTCTTACATAAGCTAATGGGAATGAAATGCAGGGGAAGTATTCGTCTCAAAAATATGCATACCCTTAATATACAAAAATCTAATTTATACCACGAAGATATTTAGTCCATTACTTTTTGTCCATTTATTGAAATTCATACTTTTGGTTTGGTTTCACATTGCACAAAATTAAACCAACCAAAAAGGAAAAACAGCGGAAATGTGTAGGGCTGAAAATATACTTACAAACTTTTTCATTTATTAGTCAGAAATACAGCAATAGAAAAAGGTAAACCAACACTGCAAAAAATAAATATAATGTTATCAAGTAAAATATCACGAATATGGGCAAATACAACAAATATTTCTCTTTAATCTTTAAAAACTAATATAAGATTATTAAGCCTATTTCCAGATATTTTATACTTATTTAAAGCTCGAAATTGTTTTATTCTGTTGGCAGATACTTTTGCTTATTTCAAGCACTTGCTTCTAGTAAGAAACTGAAATGAATATTAAACTTGAAATTAATAAACTTGTCTATAAGTCGGTTTAATTTTCTCATATCTTACAGAATAATCTTAAATAAAGGAATTATCAGATACTTTTAATGCAAATGGCCATGCTGAAGCTTCAGAATGTTTTTTTTTTAAATTTTGTTTTGTTTGGCTATACTGACCTATCTTTTGCAGGATACACCAACATTTCATTTATAACTTCGAATTTTCCTTGTTTTTTTTGGGTTTTTTTTTTAATCTAGAGCTCTAGCCATATCTAACCATACAACAGAAATTGCACACAATATGTATCATGCTATATAGTTTAACTAAGGATGAACTTGGAACACACAAAATATATACCACAATGTGTGTAATGTTTTTATTCAGCAATATTACAAAAATGAAACTATTTAGATTGACAACATATGAGGAATGTAGTCGTTTTCTTTAATTGCATGTCAATCATTGAGGTTCTTCATCATATTTTGTGACATGGAGAACATGTTATTGCACAGCCTGTTGTAGAATTCAGCCAAGTTTTTATTTGGATCAGTTCGTACAATGTGACAAGTGATTATCCTAAAAGACTGATGAACTTGCACAATGGGTTGATAATGAACATGTTGTAGCGTATTGTGATATAAATTATTGCAGTAATAATATCATATTGTTAAAGCAGCTGCCTGTAATGGTGACATGTTATCCATTTGATCACTCAAGATATCCTGATAGCGTGGTGAGATGGATTATTTTATAAGCTTGAGTAGCTGAGATGGTTTAACTTTATGAGGAGATATAGACATGCCGAGATGGTTATTACGGAATATTATCGTTTAGTGTGTTTGGCAAATCCTGTGTCTTGGTCATTAATCTTTGCAAGCTGTGTGATTAATTATGTGCAGTTGTAGAGTTTCCTCTTCTCCTCCGGCTGGGTGTTGATTGGTCGGGGTGAGTGAATGCCAAGGCTGCCCCCTGCTGTGTGTGTGTGTGTGTGTGTGTGTGTGTGTGTGTGTGTGTGTGTGTGTGTGTGTGTGTGTTGTCAAGATGCACTTTGGACAGTGGGAATGCTGGAAATGTTGGAAATGTTGTGTAATGTTGTGCAGACTGGATGTGTGTAGTCTGACACTTTTGATGATCAGGAGGTGTACAAACATATGTGTAGATGATTTCATTGAGTCTCTCTCTGTCTCTCAGTTTGTCTGTCTCTGTCTCTGTCTCTCAGTTTGTCTGTCTCTGTCTCTGTCTCTCAGTTTGTCTGTCTCTGTCTCTGTCTCTCAGTCTGTCTGTCTCTGTCTCTGACTCTCAGTTTGTCTGTCTCTGTCTCTGTCTCTGTCTCTGTCTCTGTCTCTCTCTCTCTCTGGGTTTGTAGAGCTCCACTCTGCCAGAGGGGCTTAAGTATAGTCTCTTCTTCAGTGAAAGGGCACTGGCCTCTGAAGGTGTGTGGTGAAGCATAGCAATTAATCACACTGCTGTGGCTTCTCTTCTTGCTCTCCTGAGGTTTTCTCTGAGGTATAAACTCAGTGTGTTTTTTTTCACTGGGCGGGACAGCCAGATGATTTTTATATTTTTTATTTTTAAAGTGTTTCATTTTCTTGTTTATTGCATCTATTGCATTCGGTCATATGTTGTGTCCCTCCTGGGTTCAGTGCATGTTTCAAATTAGGTTTGAACCCACAAGTAGAATTAGCATTTGTACAGAGGTGGTAAAAGAACCCAAAATCTTTACTCAGGTAAAAGTGCAACTACTCATCTGAAGTACAGCTTCAAATTCTTAACTCAAATTAAAGTGCGATCTGGTTGACAGGAGAATGATTTTTACTAGTCATATTAATTAGTGTGCACAGATGACAGACTGTCTTTTTAGAATTAGCAACACGTGGGTATGTGGAAATACAGGAAAGCCAAGCAAAATAGCCAGATTTGGTTAATAACTTTTATGTACAATGCGAGGACAGAACACTATGGCTCAGTGATCTGACTTTGTGTCGAGGATGCAAAACACATTACATTAAAAACTTTGTTAGAAGAGGATAATACTCCTATACTCTTAGTTTGTATTAATGCTCTTACTGTTAAGCTACTTAGCTAGTTATCTTAGCTACCACTTTTTAGCCTTGTTGATTGGGTTTCTGGGCAATGAAAAAACAGGACTGGAACTTTTCTTTCCCAATTGGGCAAGTAATTAATTTTATGATTTGTTCACCCTTGTATTCGGTGAAAGAAAAACTCAAGTACAGATATGCAAAAATGAGAATTAAGTACAGTAACAAAGAAATTATACTTTGATACTCCCCCCTCTGCATTTGTAATCTCTAATCTGCTGTAGTATCATAACAGTACATCATGCAATAAAAATGTGTTTACCACGATCTCTATTTGGCAACTCGGAACAAATCATGGGGAAATTTATGACTAGGACTTTGACGTGTACTGTGCTTATTTTAACCTTCAGCAAGCCATCTATTAACTCATAACTCACAACTCTTTTGGAGTGCTGTGTCTTTTTTTGCACTGTCCACCTGCCCTTTTAAGATCGAGATCTCATTTATAGTTTATGGAAAGCACCCGGTGGGCCTTTAAGAGCACTGTTACTCCAGACATGAGGGATGTGTGTGCATGTGTAGGCCTCAGTGAGTGTGTTAGGACAGCGGTGCTATTCTTGGCTGGCCGAGGGAAGTCTTGGCTCTCCGATGCATGGGAAAAGTGTTCTTGGCAAGCGGAGCAGTGGCATTCCATTGTGGCTCAGTCTTTCTCTCTTTCTCCACTTAAAGTGATATGGACGCTGATGGCTCTGAGTGAAGCGCTGGAGAGAGAGAATGCTGTTGTGCCGCTGTCTTCTCTTTAACTTGGGAACCTTTAGTCACACACATTTACACATCATACTTTCTCAGGCAGTAAAACAGACACCTGTTTTGTATCCCCAGGCCAGTCATTGGTGTCCTTGTGTTCTTCTGGAATAAGAGCTCAGAGTACCAGATCTCCCTGGGGTTACGCCGCCGCCATGAACGCTTTTCATTGCACGTCGCTTCTGTTCATGGGAAGTATTTGTTAGCAAGAGGTTCTGGACCACTGTCTAGGGTGACTTCAGAGAAAGCACACATGTGATGATGTCAGTGTTGAATATTTGAGCATGAGTGTGTTGTCTCTTGTGTGTTGTCTGTTGAATATTTGAGCATGAGTGTGTTGTAGTCTGGAAACACTCATCGAATGTTGATGGGGCTAAATTCTCAAAAACAGAATGGCTGGGTTTTGGCCAGAATATGGGTTTTTCAATTCAATTAAATTTTATTTGTATAGCACTTTTATCAGTGGACATTGTCAAAAAGCAGCTTTACAGAAATATATAGATTTAAGTTCTTCTTCTTCTTCTTCTTTTGGCTTTTCCCTTCAGGGAAGTGGTGCATCCTCAACACTTGCACCCACTAGCTTCATATCCTCATTTATTACCTCCATATACCTCCTCTTTGGCCTTCCT
>CM074967.1:7051766-7075308 GCA_037577455.1 Pangasius macronema | reverse complement strand
ACTTGGCCACAAAGTCACTTCACTTCACTTCACTTAACATGTTGTGCATTCTGATATGCTTTTCTGCTCACCATGATTGTAAAGAGTGGTTATTTGTGTTCCTATAGACTTCCTGTCAGCTTGGCCCAGCCTGGCCATCTTTGGTGGCTCTTGCGTCTGTCAGCGATAAGGCATTTCTGCCACAGAACTGCTGCTCACTGTATTTTTTTTATTGTTTTTTTCACACCATTCTTGTAAACTCTCAAGACTGTTGCGTGTGAAAATCCCAGGAGATCAGATTTTTTCTTTACATATTCAAACCAGCTCGTTTGGCAACAACAAACCATGCCACGGTCAGCGTCACTGAGATCACATTCTGGTGTTTGAAGTGAACATTAACTGAAGCTCTTCATCTGTATCTGCATGATTTTATCTGCATCTGCACTGCTGCCACATGATTGGCTGACTGGATCATTGTATGTATGTGGTCTTATATTGCATAATGTCTTATTGGCTAACTAATCAGTCAACCAAAACATGAGTGATTTGTCATGTACAAGAACAAAGACTTCTTATTTATTACTCTAGCACTTAGATCAACCTAAAGCACCACCTGTGAGCTGCAGCTTTGAGCATGACCCAGTCCAGAGCAGTCATCTTTCACCCTTCTGTTTCTCTCTGTCTTTCTTTCTTTGTGCGCCAGGTCGTATGGTTCTCATGCTATCAGATTTCATCCTGTTTATAGAGAAGACGGTTGGTGGGGGGTTGGAAAGGGTGGCCTGCTATTCTCCAGTGTTTATTAGCTCAGTGTTATCTAAATGTTTGATTTGCCACAAATGAGTGATCACATAAAAGGCTCCCAAGATACCAAATAATTCTCACCATTAGTTTGTCATATGATGGTGGTTTGTGAAAATGCCTTATTTAAGACTTTACAATACACTGAGGTTATTTCGTTACTTTGCCTGTACAATAATTTGTCTTGAAATTGTTTCGTACTGAAATGATACTACAACAAAAGAGGATTTCGGATAGATTTGCAAATCCAACTAAATGTGATTTGCGTCAGTAGGATTGTGAATGGTAGAATATTAAAAAAAAAAAGATTATTTATAGAAAATATAGAGTTTATTTGATCGAGCAGGCAGTGTATGCATTAGTCAGCCTTGTGGGGTTCAAAGTGGGCTATTGTTGAGCGCAGCAGTGTCCTTGAAGCAATTCCCGCAGTCTGCCCGCTGCTTTGTCTGGCTGGCTGTAGCCCAGGAGAGCCACAATGGAGGCAAGCAAGGCCACATGGAGTGCAGTTGCGTGTTCACCCATGCACCCACAATGAGGTGAGCGAGTGCTCACAGGGCTATGCTGCATTTTGGTCCTGCACTTTTGGAAACATTAAGAACCCCACAGCGGGTATCTAGGTTTGAGCAATATCCCGTGCTGTGCGGCAGCATGAAATATTGCTCAATATGTTTCTGAGTGGATGTTTATGTATGTGCTTTCTTCCCTTACATTCACAGTAGCAAGCAACAAAGTGACATCCAACCATAAATTTTCTTCATGTGCACGTTCAACACGGTTCTGCGATTTCAACAGCAACACGTTCATGTGAAAAGTGATATTTAAGTTGATGTTTTTCTTAATTATATTCAAATTGATGTGATACAGTGACAAGTCCAAATGATCACTCAGACCAGTCCTGTCACACACGTGGTCTGACATTTCACAAATTTAGTTCCTACCTGCAGTTAGTTTAATAGAGACAGTACAAAGAAAAATAATGTTTTGAATGAAGTAGCAGACGTTGTTGACTCTGGTGAAGCTATTACGAAGCTTGGCATGTAGCATGTAAATCAAACTTGAATACATTTTAAATAAAAGTAGGCTGTAGACTGTACATTTTGGTCACTACCATTTCTCGTCTGTCCTAAACAAGCGACAACAGTAGCAGTCACTATAACCCTGCAAGAAACAAACTAAAAGCAACACAAGCAACTCATCACTCGCTAGTGTGAATATAGGGTTAAGCCAGCCACTTCTCTGACTCCTGCATTCAGTGCCAACACTCTGGTGGTTCTGTCCTTTTGTGATCTGATAATGATGGAGGAAGCAGGAGTTTGAGGAAACCAGGGTCAAGAATCTATAGGCCGTGCTATTTGGCAGAAGACGATATGGGTTACTCTGTTTGTGGGAACAGGATTAAAGAAGATGTAGGTGATGCTGTTTGAGGAACAGGAGTGGAGGAGGTGTAGGTAAACCTGTTATAGGGGAGGCAAGAGTGAAGAAGGTGTGGGTCCTCCACATTGCGAATGAGTGGCATCATAGGGCTATTAATGAGACGTTTATAAAACTATGGGGTAGAATAAGCTCACCATGTAGCTCCTGCTGCACAGTGACAGATATGCACCATGTAGCTGTACAAAGTCCCTACCCTTTTGTGTGTGTATGTGGACATGCTTTTATGTCTTGGTGAGGACCAAAGGTCCTCACAAGGATAGGCAATATCTGAGAGTTTTGACCTTGTGGAGACATTTGGCTGGTTCCTACAAGTAAAACATATTTTTTTAAATAAAAAACTGCAGTTTTTATTTAGGATTATTAGGAATAGCATTAATTAGTTACATTAATAATTATGTTAATGGAAGGACTTCACAAGGATAGTAAGACAAACACACATGCATGTGTTTATGAGTTGGCTGAAATCAGGGACCTCCCTCATACTCATTTATAGTTACACCCTCAGACTTGGCTTAGAGAGAGCCAGAGAGAGTGAGGAACCAAGTGTGTGTGTGTGTGTGTGTGTGAGAGAGAGAGAGAGAGAGAGAGAAAGAGAGAGAGATGAAGAAAGTGTGACAGCTCTGAGGTGCTGTTAGGTTGGGGTTGCTTCAGCTCTCACTCTTTCCCTCACAGTACTGTATTCAGCTGAGAGAGGCAGAGCACACATGCATTATTCGAGAATGTACATCACACACACACACACACACACTTTTTCTCACCCATACAGAAATGCAATAAAGTCTCACACAACTTTTCTTGTAATAAAGCAATGAAGTGCTCAGGCACACTCCCTCATGTCATAATGTGCTGTTTCCCAGGGCAGCACATTATAACATGCATAAAGTTAATCTGCAGCCATTCATCTCCCAGCATGCCTCAGTGTGTGGTCATTACTGTGGGCATTAAAGCCTTCAGGCATTCTGTGTACTGCTGGGCCACTGTTAGGTGCATGCCGGTTTGTCTGCTCACACGACTAATGAGCCAATATGCTTCTATCAGAGCCACACGTATGATGCGTAGAGGGGGAGCCACCCTCATTTCCCATCATGCCTAATGTTATGGATTTCAGAACTATGAGTAGCATGTATGATGGAAGTAGAAGTGTGTGGGTGTTGTGTGATCACTATTGTATGATAGTGATAGGGTTTAAAGGGATCCAGTTTGGGCAAGGATTTATATATGCATGTACAATCTAAGGCTGTCAAATTCCAAATATTTATTTAAATGCTTTTAATCTTAATTAATCTATCATAGCATAGAAGGGAACATGGGTGTGTTTTTGAATCCATGTATGGAGTTGAGAGCATCTCACAGTGGCCCTGTTATGTCCTTTATACTATAGATATGGACATGGGCGTGTCTTTGAATCCTTATATGGAATTGAGAGCAGCTCTGAGTGGGTGTAGCATGTCCTTTATAATATAGATAGGAACACGGGCGTGTCTCTGAGTCCTTTTATGCAATTGAGAGAACCTCTGAGTAGCCGTGCCTTACATATTATAGACAGGAACATGGGCATGTCTTTGAACCCATATATGAAACTCTTCAAGTGTAAAGAAGTTATAGGCATCCATTTGTTCAATTATACTACTCACAGACACTCCAACTGGCCTGTGCTCAGCACACAGACCTCAGGTGCTTCTGAAGTCCTTCTACTAAAATCTATGCACATGGTAGCCATTTGGCAATGCTCCCAGGCTGTTATTTTCAGTCACACAACACCAGACTCCTATCTACTTGAATGGGGTGAGAGATACAGTCAGGTCCATATGTATTTGGACAGAGACACAATTTTTGTAATTTTGCCTATGTACACCAACACAGTGGATTTGAAATGAAGGAATTAACATGTGCTTGTAGGGTAGACTTACAGCTTAAATTCAAGGGGTTTAACAAAAACATTGCATTAACCATTTAGGAATTACACCCATTTTTTATATAGTGCCTCCATTTTCACAGGCTCAAAAGTAGTTAGACAAACTAACAATATAAGGATTATTTTTAACACTTGGATGCAAATCCTTTGGAAGTCCATGGACATCACCTAGTGCTGCGTTTGCTCCCTTGAGGTGCTTTGCCAGGCCTTTACTGCAGCTGCCTTCAGTTGCTGCTTGTTTGTGGGTCTTTCTGCCTTCAGTTTTTGTCTTCAGTAAGTGAAAAGCATGCTCATTTGGGTTGAGGTCAGGTGACTGAACTGGCCATTGCAGTGTATATACAGCGTGGTGTGATTACACACTAAATAAACATGAGTGAAACATAATTGCGCATAATTACACATAATTCCACTATGACTTTTCATGCATGCATTTCCATGAAGTCATGCACATTTAATTGACTTTTATCCAAGGTTTGTATTTGTACCCATTTACTGGAGCATTTATACTGTATGATTGCATCAATATACAATATAACAATATAAAAAGATTTTGGCTGACAGAAGTGGAACCCAGTGTAGTCTGCTGTCAGAGCCTATACGCCTCAAGTTTTAGCATGGTGTGCGTTCTGAGATGCTTTTCTGCACACCATGGCTGTATAGAGTGGTTATTTGAGTTACTGTAGCCTTTCTGTCAGCTCGAATCAGTCTGGCCATTCTCCTCTGACCTCTTTCAACAAGAAAATGTTTTCCTTGTTGCTTACTGGATGTTTTTTTTTGTTTTTTGCACCATTATGTGTAAACTATAGAGATTGTTGTGTGTGAAAATCCCAGGAGATCAGCAGTTTCTGAAATACTCAAACCAGCCCATCTGGCACCGACAGCCATGCCAGGGTCAGAGTCACTCAGGTCACATTTTTTTCCATATTCAGATGTTTAACGTGAACATTAACTGAATATCTTGACCTGTATCTGCATGATTTTATGCACTGCGCTGCTGATACATGAATGGATGATTACATGAATCAGCACTGGTGAGTCCAAATGAAAAATATTTGGAGAAAAATATGCTATATCTGATATACTATATCTGTTTATTCCCAAAGCAACACAAGGGTAATTTAACCAAAAAGTGAAATTCAAATGTTCTTGCAGTAAATTTTTTTTCTGACAGCCATAGTGGAGTTTGCATGTAATTGGACAGTGATGAATTCTTGTTCTAACTTTTGAAAGACAGTTATGATTGAGTATAGGTCCACTATCTAAGCTTTAATTTCTGTAAACTCTGTAAAAATCACCACCTGTTTTAATGCACAGTCCCGCAGTATCTTATATAAGGGCATGGGTTTGGAAAGAATAAGAAGTGGAGAAGGAGATATGGAGAGAGAGAGAAGAGAAGTTAAGCAGAAAAAAAAGTGAGTGTGAGGGAAAAACATACAGCTAAAGTGTTGTAGGCAGCACTTCTGAAGAGTGTGTGTGTGTGTGTGTGTGTGTGTGTGTGTGTGTGTGTGTGTGTGTGTGTGTGTGGGAAGCCTGAAGAGCTTCAGCAGGTGGTCTGAGAGCTGTGTACTGAGGGAGTCAGAGCTACTCTGAGATCTTGTATGGGTGGAAAGATTCCAACGTTTCTGACAAACAAAATCTATTTCTAATAGTTAGGGCTCAAGATTGTTATGTTGTGAGATTGTTACCCACCATTCTTGGAGAATGATTGAAAGGATTGTGTCTGATTATTGTGCTGTTGGTGGTTGAGAGAAAGAGATTGTAATCCTCACTGATTTCTGATGTTCCTGTCATTCTTTTAGCCTTGTTACTTTCAACACTCGGCTTTCATTTTTCTTGCTTCATTTGTCCTCATCTTTCATCTCCCTTCATCTCTCTTTTCAATCCAAACACATGGAAACTAAATAGATTATCCTAAAGGTCCAGAAAAAGCGACCATGGCTAATTGGCTGCCATGGCAACAGACGAGCTTTCCCTTGCTGCTTGTTTTTGTCGTTTGTTGCACTTGTGTAAACGGCACATGCTCCTCCTCCGTACGTTTCATTCCTTACACACACACACATACACAGAGCCTCACAGACTTCCCATGCTGAAGTGAAAAGTGCTTGGGGGATTTCTCTGACTGATGCACGCCTGGTTTCATCATGCAAACCTTCTTTGGGCTGCTCCGTCACATGACACTATAATTACACTAATGTAAGCATCGATGCTTTTATTAGCTTTGTAATAACAGGCTGGTCCTGGGCTCGCTGATGGAGAAGAAGCTCGCTCTATGATTCTTTCACTGTTCTGCCAGCATACACTAGAGCTAGGGCACTACTCTTACACTGTGTATACTGTAAATATAAAGGGATGATGCTTCTGATTCGAGCCCTTTCAATCAGCAAAGCTTTCAACCAAGACTTGCTTCTTTATAATTTGGTGTTTGAATCGGTGAATCTTTCAGCCATGATGGTGTTTCACTCCTCTCTTGTTCATGAGGAAGCTGAGTCAGTGAGTCCATTGAGTCTTGTTCAGATTTCAGGGAATACAGTAAAAGTATGTGTTTGAAAATGATTCTTTTTCAAAACACATAAAAAAACAATACGAAATAGCTGTGATTGTCAGCTATTTATTGTACATTATCTAAGCTGTTTGTTGTCTTAGAGAGCTACCTCCACTGTTTCAAGTGGCTGTTTTAACTTTTAACTGGATATTAGCTCCGCCCTAGCCGAACAGAGCTTCTTAGCCCTGTCTCTTTTCTCTAAAAAGCAACCCACAAGGCATAGCTCCGAGGGGTGGGGTCGTTAGAGAGAAGGATATGGCTTGTGAATATTTTTCATTGTCATTGCTATTCACCTAACAGGCAGCAGAGGGATCCACAAATTACAAACCGCCCTTTTAAAGAGAAAGACCTTTGGAGAGCACTTAGCTCTGGGGAGTGTTCGTAGCTGGAGTGGAGGCTTCAGTAGTGCACACTCTGTCAGTGATACTTGCCTCTACGGTGTATATGTATAGTACACACTGGTGCTGGAGCGTGGAATATGTGTGAGTGTGTCCTTAACGCGGGTCGCTGACTAAGCTATAGATTGTAGCTGTGGAACTGACAACAGCATTTCTTCCATGCTGTGGGAAACAGCACAGTCTTGTAGTTGTCTTATATTTTTTTTTATTTCCTTTTCACTAGAGTGGTACCTTAAAGTGTACACCGTTTATACCTTTAGTGTGTATGTTTTAAGTGGAAGGGTCATGTAGTTATTCTAAAAGCTAATTAAAGTACAAGAGTGGTCCTTAAGGCCCAATTATGTACTTTAAAACATTTTTAAAGGTACACTGCATTCACATTACCATGTCAAAGATAGTCACTAAAGATACAAAAGATGTACCCTTGAGGGAACCATCACAGTGACAAGAAAAGGTGAAGATTAGTACTTCTTTTTTTCTGAGAGTAAACCTTTGCCAGGCAGTAAGACAGCCAGCATAAAGAACTGTGTGTAGCTGTGTACATTGAGAAGTATGTTGGCTTCAGCCTGTACCAATGAAAAGCCTGTTTAGAATTGTTTTTTCTTACCACTGCCCATTGATCAGTTCACACTTTCATTTCAACAGGTAGCCTTTAGCTATTTTGCCACGTTCCATAACTGTGGGAGTTCTGGTTGCTACTGTAATTAGACATGCGTCAGGGCTCTCAGTGCTGTTAATGGCTGTACTGTCAAGACATTTGTCTCCTACTGATGTTTATTGCAGTGATTCAGGATTCATCCTTTCATCTCAATTTGGTGTGATACTCTCACTGGCCCTTTTAGTAGTTACAGTGTGATATATAGGTAGTTTGTAGGTATACGGTTACTGTTTGTAGCCCTCTACCTCGACTTTCCATGTAAAGGGACCGCCATAGGACCATGGCTGGGTGATGCATTCAGAAAAGTGTACAAAAGATATCAGATGTTAGTGCAGGGTGGTGCTGTGATCCCATTCCATTAATGGACAGGGTAGACAGGGAGAAGACAAATTAACTGGCTACAGAATGTAATTGTACATACACAAGGTGACCTATATATCAGGTTTGTCACATGAAGTGTCCACTGGGTGAATTGACTCATAAGGAAACCAGTAACGATTCAGCTGCCTGTAAGATCAGCTTCAAATACTATTGAGTGGCTGCTGCAGAGGTAGAGATGAACATTTGGGTGATTTATATATTAGCCGACCTTGCCACGCCTTGACTTGGCGAATTGACGGCACTGAGATAGTGAAACATTTTCTCCTAGGCGTCTCTGTTTGTGCTTGAATATCTCCTATTATCACTCTCTTGTTCTCATCCCTGTCTGTATCACCAATATCCCTTACTTTCTCAGCCTTAAATTGTCTATCTGTGATTTCTCCTCCCTCTCTCCTCCTTCCTGCTTCTCGTGAGTGGAGTCTGGGCTTGGTGCCAGCTGGCGTGGTTTTTTTCTTTTTTTTTTTGAATGAATACCTGATGGAGTCGGTGGAGAGCAGTGAGGCGAGGCATGGGAGGAGCTGATTGAGTGAGTGAGTTAGAGATCGTGTGTGTGTGTGTGTGTGTGTGAGAGAGAGAGAGAGAGAGAGAGAGAGAGAAGGAGACAGAGAGAGAGAGAGAGGGGAGTTAGGCCCTTGCATAACACACACTGGTGTGCTACATGCAGGCGGGCAGCAGGGAGCCTGCTCAGGGCTGCCTGTGTGTGACACTCAGGGCCTGGATGGTTGAGTGTTGCCTGTCTGTAGAACTGAACACACACACACGGGGAGAGGAGAACGAGGGAATAAGTAGGCAGCCTAGGTCAGAAGAGTTACAGAAAGAATTGTTTGCCTTTATAGACATTTTGAGAAAGGTGGAACAAGAGTCCTAAGGTAAGACATGACCTGTTTTCTAGCTCTTCCATGTTCATGCTCATGGTGTATGCTCACTGTCTCCTGTTGCTCACTACAGCACAAAGTGTGCGTTTATACACAGTTCTCCTCCTGCGCTCTCTTCCTTTAAGAGTAGCTGTCTTTTCTTAACTAGCCCCGGGACTTTCCTTCCCAGCGCGGATGCAAAAGTGCAAGTCATGCAGCCGCTCTGAAACCCCAACGTCTCTAAAGAGTGCTCCCTTTCTTTTCAGGTCTTTCCCCTTGCCTGCTTTGAGTGGTGGATTTTGTGAGGACCTGGCGCTCAGGTTCAGAATGACTGGGAAGCCAGGGAGAACCGCGTTTGTGCGCCAAGTGTATGCCCACCTCTTAAAGGGGTAGAGCCTTGTTTTAATAGCAGCAGTGCAGCACTGCAGCGTGTCGCTCAAAAGGATTATGCATTAG
Source organism: Pangasius macronema (assembly GCA_037577455.1). NCBI lineage: Eukaryota > Metazoa > Chordata > Actinopteri > Siluriformes > Pangasiidae > Pangasius > Pangasius macronema. Next base: position 7,065,893 of record CM074967.1, on the reverse strand, counting down.
GAAAACAATTAGCCAGATGTCTATGTACAATATGTCATTAGCATGCAGTATATGTGGACATGCATTCTAACTAATTATAATGGTAAGTAAGTGATGAGGGGGAAAAGCTACCAAGACATTCCCCAAATTTCAAAGATTTAGTTGCAGTTAAACTTTCTTTGAGTTGGATTCTGTGACGTTCGTGGATCATGGTGTAGCCTATCTCTGGATTACGGGGCGTGAGGCCGGAATGCATCCTGGATGGGACGCCAGTCTACTGCAAGTCACAATGCACAGACAAATTCACACACTATGAACAGTTCATCATAGCCAATCTGGCATGTTTCTGGGAGGTGGGAAGAAACCAGAGAGCCCAGAGGAAATCCACATGGACACAAGGACAGCATATGAAACTCTGCACAGACAGTAACTCGGGCTCAGGATTGAACCAGGAGCTGTAAAGCGGCAATGCTACCCGCTGTGCCATCATGATGCAACTGTAATGAAATACAGAGAAATAATTAATTGAAATATTACATATTACTACAACATAGCCTTTTTTTCCAGTGTAGATTTTGCTCATAATACACAAATATGGCAAACACAGCTTTTTATTTATTTATTCAACAAAATGAGTGTTTCACTGAATTGTTGTCCTGTAGGCCTAGCCTTGTGTTACGGTATGCATAACTGTGTGTGTATGTGCACACACAGCTGCTATGTGAGCAGCATTGTTCAAATACTTGCCTGCATACCATTTATACATTTCAAAGATTTGTAGCAATATCCAGTAGAGGGCAGGTTACAGCTGAGACATCTCTAGCTGGCAGATTTCCATGTTGACCTGTAAATTTTCACACTGCCTAGTCTGGGATGGATGTTAGTCCAAGTGGAGAGGCACTGAGATGTCAAAAAATATTAAGAGCTCTGTTAGCTCCTTTTCAAAACTTTCCGCCAGTGTTGTGGTTAGTTGTGGTAGTTTGTTTAGTTTACTGCCATGGATGTTGGCCATGTGCCATATGAAAGTAGGGTATATGCAGCAGCCGTCAAGTGTGCTGGTCTAACTGAAAAAAAAAAAATGGTGTATGAACCTTATATTTTATCGCTTTGCTTCAAGTGAATTATGCAGTGTTTCCCTAGTGGAAATTTTGGCAATGTTTTCTAATCAGTGGAAATTTTGGCTATGTTTTCTAATCAGAATTAGAATCTCATTTTTAAGCTGGGCAAGCAAGTACTGTTGTTGACATTTCCCTTGACCTGTTGCTCTGACTATGCATGAAGCGATTGTGCAGGATCTTTCAATCGTAAATGAGTCAGCATTGCCCTGGTTGAACTGTAGCACTTTAATGCTGCATTACCTGCACACTACATCAGTGTTGCTCCCAAACTATTGCCACATCTGACTTTTCATAATTGACATTATGTATTATGTACCACAGCCTTAGTGGTATATGCCCTGTAGCATTGTAGAGGTCTGTGAAGCATTGGTAATGTGTTTTGACTGGGTAATATGAATTTATGGCAATGGGGTGTGGTAGGTGAAGCGGGTAGCTTTGCATCCTTCCTGGGTTCCCGGTTTAAAGCTCGGGTTACAGTCTGTGTGGAGTTTCACATTTTCTCCCTATGTCTGTGTGGGTTTCCAATGGGTTTACCACCTTCCTCCCAACTCCCATATACACCATTTGGTCAACAGGATGTGAATATCTGACCATTCACTAGATTTTTTTAATGTGGTTGTGGGAATTTCTGCCTATTTGGCCACAAGAGCATTAGTGAGGTCAGTCACTGAGAAGGCGAGAAAGTCTAGGGTGCAGTCGGCGTTCCAGTTCATCCCAAAGGTATTCAGTGGGGTTGAGGTCACTTGAGTTGTTCCACATCAGCCTTGGCAAACCATGACTTTATGGAGCTCACTTTGTGCATATGGACATTGTAATGCTGGAACAGGTTTGGGCTAAGGCCCTTAATTCCAATGAAGGGAAATCTTAAAGCTACAGCATACAAAACCATCAAGACAACAAAGACAACTGTGTGCTTTCAGCTTGGTGGCAACGGTTTTGGGGAACGCCCACACAAGTGTCCACATATGTTTGGTCATATACTTTTGGTCGTACAGTGCACATGCTGGTAGGTGGATTGGACATATTTGTTACTGTGTGTCGGCGATGGACTGGCATCCCCTCCATATTGTAGGCTGTGGATAAGCTCCACATCCACAGCACCCTGACCAGGATAAAGCAGTTACTGAAGATGACTGAATGATGAGTTCTTCATGGCTGTTAGGGTGGGATACCTCATCACCTCGCAATTCATTTGGGCTCTGGTGCAGGCTTAGATGTGATTACATAATAATTCTTGATGCTTATTCTTGATTGCTGACTTCCATAGCCTACATTAAGATTTCATAAAACGTGACCACTTGCTGCTTTTGTTTAATGAAAAACACGATGTCTGTATGGAGTTTCTCTGTGTGTTCTCCCTGTGTCCATTTACTCCAGGCTTTCCACTTTCCTCCTAGCTCCCCAAAACGAATGACAAACACAATGTTTATTTATCAGAAATGTTGTGTGCTGTTGTCTTTTTTATTAATAACTCTTATTGCATGAGCCTAATGGTTAGATTATGATAATTTGTGCATTAATGCAGAATCTTTCAAGCAATATTTAAAGCATATCAGTGCTTCTAAGAATCATTTATTTTCTCTTCCCTACTGACAGTAGTATATATTTTGTGATGTGTAGGTGTACGTATGGTTATATATGTTGGTTGTGCGTAAATGTGTGATAAATGGCACTGATTCCACTTTGCTGCTAGCTCAGGGACCTTGAGTTGTAACTCATAGCCCTGGTCGAGGACAATAAGTTTAGATTTCAAGTCACCTGATACTCACTATGCTCTGTGGAGCCTGTGTGCTGAGCAAGATCTAACTGACGGTCGTCTCTCTCACTGTGTTCTTCTTTTACAGTAGCTGTGTGTGTGTGTGTGTGTGTGTGTGTGTGTGTGTGTGTGTGTGTGTGTGTGTGTGTGTGTGTGTGCTTAACAAGTATGTGCTTGCACAATACAAACCTCTTTACTACTCGTCTTTCACTCTATGTGTGTGTGTGTGTGTGTGTGTGTGTCTTTGTGTTAATCTGTGCGTGCTGAGTAGTGTTCCTTCTAATGTAGGTCAGTAGAGGCTGCTCCACTCCTCTCCCTCCCTCCCGGCTCGGGTGCAGTGTGCATGCTGTGCTGTCTCTATAGTAGGAGAGCAGACTGAGCCGTGATTCTCATCTCTTATATTCCAGAGGGATAAAGCAGGGAGGCTGCCACAGTGGAAGATTAGGCTTTCCTCGGCATGCCGTTTGGGCTGGGGAGTGCACCGAGCCACATTTACGATTCTAGTTATAAGTAGCCGCTTTAGTAATCCTTCCTGCCAGACTGACAGCATTAGATATCCCATAAAAACAGCCCAGTCACTCCCCTTGTGTCTGGGCTCCAAAAGAAAAAGAGGTCCAGAGGACAGTTTGAGCTCTTCAGCTTTCACTGTCAGGTTTTTGTAGGGTTGTTTTTAATCTGCTGTGCTACACAGTGCACTAGAATTGAATCAAACAAAATTTCATCTCTTCCTATTACAATTCACAGAAATGTCTTCTTTCAGAATGTGATTTACCGAGCCCAAGCTCCACCCTCACTCGGTTACTGTTGCTATGTAGGTCAAATTTCTGAAAAATGAAGACTACAAAGATTGAGTCAATTTGCTGCCACAAGGCAGCATTTTGGGGGATCAAGAAAGTTGTCACGGGTAGCAGCTTGCATTAAGATTCAATTAAGAAACGTTATTTACCATGTTAGCTAACATTAACAAACTGTGAACGTCAGCATTAATAAACCATCAGTTATGCTAATAAAGTAACAAGTAAGGAATAACACGACGGACCATGCTGTTATACTAAAATAATCGTGCTGGGGTGGTGTGATATGGTGGTGTGATATGGCCTAATGCAAATTAGAGCTACTGTTACCAAGTTGATTATTTTCATATAACAGCACAGCCCACAGTGTGTTATTCAGCTTATACCACAGTGATTTGCCAACGATTTTAAAAACAATTAAAACCTATTTTTAATTCATTAATGGATGACACCTCATGCTTTTTAACTGTGTATTAACTGCTACATTTACTGTTATGGAATGTCTGCAGGACAAGTTAGCTCCTGTTAGCACTTATGTTATAACAGTTATAAACAGTCATTGCCTTCCTAACCTCTCCTGTATTCTCTCTCTTGAAGTTAATGACACAAATAAATACAGTTTCTCATGTTACTGAGAAACTGGAAAGCGCAAACTCCTCAATCCTGCAGACTCTCCCGTGTCTGGAAACTTACTGACTGTTACAAAGCACTGACACCTGAGACTCCTTCCATAAATGTTAAATAATCGTCTCCTAACAGAAATGTGTCACCACATCAAGTTATATATTTTTCTTTGTTAAACCACAACACAGTGATTTTTTTAATCTGTTTATTATTTATTATTATCATAATGTTAGATTGATGTGGAATGTCTGCCATACAAGTCCCTATGAATGAGCTGTTACTATAGAAACGGTGATGTATTACAACTAGGATACTAATATAAACCTATCGTTATGCTACAGTATTGTCAGAGCTGCTGTTATAGGCAATTAATCAACACCTTGTGATTCAAGAATTGAACTGCTCTGTGATATAAAGTGAGTTAACACATATACATTTGTTTAATAATTAATGAAATATACCTGCGTTGGCTAACGTTTATTCATCCATGGCTCAAAATAAGTCTAAGACTAAAGAATTTAATTAACCTACAGCATGTTCCTAAACATTGATAACTGTCTTAAATGTCATCTCATATTCAATATTATTAATGTTAACATTGCTTTTTGATCTCACTTTGGAATGTTACCAGTTAACAACCACAGTCAGGTTCACTGAGGTGCCATTGATGGTATGAACATTGTTTTATGCAGGAGTTGATTAATTGGCTTTTTTGTTCTATTATTAAAAATGCAGTTAATGGAAGTGTTATGGTGTATTAACTTTGAAGTTCATGATGTGGTCATGTTAATTAGCGTCAGTTGAGTGCACCTTAATGTAAAGCATTATTGTTTCATGCAGTAGCCAGAGCTTAAAACAGGTGATGGTAAAATTAAGTGAAGCCAAATGCTATCTGCTTGAACTGGCCTAGGTAGCTCACCTCGTCGACTTTGTAAAGTGGACAAGTCTTAGCTGAACAATTCTCATAACCCTGGCTTTACGTTAAAACCCATTTCAAATGAACCCATTTTTAGCATGCCAGCTAACTTAAACTCAAACCCAGCTCATACAGTATCACCAAACAGCAGATGAAGTGACTCTGTGAGTTCTAACAGCCACACATTTGGAAATAGATACTTTTATGCATCTCTATATTTTTACCATATAGCTTTAAATTCAGAATATGACCAAAAAAAAGTGGGGGACACTGGTGCACCTGCTAACATGCTAATAAAGCAGTGATTGGAGAACCAGAAAAATCCAGTTTATTTGCCTGGTATGTTTGAATGCTTTTGAGCTTTGCAGTAGTCACTTGTTTTGCAGTAGTTACTTGTTTTTACTACCCATGCGACACTGCCATGACTCATTCTACCAATGGTGGTAATCCAAATTTAGTTTAAAGAATGTTGAAGGATTGTGATGAACTAAAGATTAATTGGTTGCAAAAATAACTTTCCTTTTTTTCTTTGCCAGAATGTGCTTCCCTTTCCCTTTCTTTCCAAATCTGTCTTCTTCTCGCCTGTACTCCTTCTCATTCCTTTTTTTCAGTGTTATTATTATCTTTCACTGAAGTCACAAGGAAAGTATTTGCTGGTGTAAAGGAATGGTTCTCAGCTCTTCTCTCATGGGTGCACATTGCACACCGCAGAACAGTTGTGTAGTAGTGTTTTCCTTTCTCTAACACACGTGACGTGCTGATGAACTCATCAGCTAATTACCGCCTATCCGAGAGCTAAATCTGATGTGTGGGAGACTCAGTACCACACAGTGGAGTGGGTCACAGGGTTTAAAATGAAGAACTACTGATGTAATTATGTGATACACAACCTAAAGGGATTTGGCAGAGCAGTGCATTTAAATCATTATTTTTTTTTCTCATACTTTCCAGAAGTAGTTCTTAATTGTTAGCTCCTGAATAACGACTGTATTTTACATTCCTAATCCCAGTTCACATGATTACATTTGCCATTGCAATAATGCTACTCTACCAACAAAGGTATGCTGTAATATGAAAGAGTTGCACCAATTCAATTATGGCAAATTATTCATTAGCATGCTTGAATGCCCTCATCTGCTATAAATATCACTGATGAAAATAGCCTGAGGAAAGAATAATCTGGACAGCAAGGAAAAATAAAAGAGGTGGAAAAAAAAAATCATACTTTAACAGTGTTTTGGTCTTATTATGCAAGTGACCCCAAAAGCAGCAAGGTGTCTAGTCTTGTGTATATGCCAGCTTGATATGTGTCCAATTATTCAGTTTTGCAGAGTTTCTCTCAGAATCTTGCACTTCATCATCTATCAATTTTTTTAAACTATTTATTTTAAACATGTTTCTGCTATTAAGTCATGTAGAGAAATTATTGTTGCCTACTACACAAGTGTAAAACTTTTTAAATAAACAAAATTGAATTGCATTGAATTTTAACTTTTTGTTTTTGTAATTGCTATTGCTGCTGTTGGCAGTTACAGCTTCGAGGCATGTAGAGTAAGTAACAAATTGCTTTTTGCAGCATTGTGGTTCTATTGTAGCCCATTTCTCTTGACAAATCAGCTTACAAAGGTCCCTCTGATGGACTTACAATTTCAAAAGTCTCCCAATGGAATTCAAATCAGGACGTCTCCATACATGAAGAGCTGAATTTTTTTAAATTTTTTATTATTGTTTCCTCTCACTAAAGTATGTTTTTCTGAAAGAGTTCTCATTTGTCTAAATATTTTTAAATGTGTCTCTGTGGTTCTTTTTTTAGCGGAGGAGTTTTACGCAGGTTGTACAAATGGAGACGATTGTGGTGCAGTTCATTCCTTATCACCCTGCAACTATTTTTGAGTGACTGCTGTTTTTTCTCTTACCTTCCTTATCATTAGTCTGAAACCATGCATGGCACACCTACCTAGGGACGATTAGTTGTGGTTTTATGAACTATCCACCTGCGTATTATCAAACCAATGGTATAACAGGGATGTTTAAGGTCTTTGCTATAGCTATTAAGCTGTTTCCACACAAGTGTTGTTTTATAATGTGGTCCCAGAGAACTGAAGCTCCTTCACCTTCACCATGATTGCTACTTGTTTTGTGAAATCTTCTCAAACAATGACAAAAGGTGCAATTTGCACAATGACCTTTTTTTTTCCAGCATTTATATTTAGAACTTTATTTTTGTTTAAACTTTGGCATTCCAGTTCATCCCAAAGGTGTTCAGCAGGGTTGAGATCAGTGTTCTGTGCAGCCTACTCAAGTTCTTCCACACCAGCCTTGGCAGACCATGTTCACTTAGTGCACAGGGGCATAGTCATGCTGGAAAACATTTGAGTCCTTTCCATTGAAGGGAAATCATATTGCTACAGAGCGCAAAGTCATTCCAGACAATTGTGTGCTTCCACCTTTATGGCAACAGTTTGGGGCACACCCTCATTTTGGTGTTATGCGAAGTGGCCAGATATTTTTGGCCATATAGTGTATACACTAGAAGTATTTTTTTATTTTTATTTTTAGATTTTTTTTAATGTAACACTGACATTTTTATAACAGATAATACTTGGGGAAAGTCACGGTGGTGTTTGGTAATCCCCAAGTGCTACGACTTCAACTGAAACCCATTAAAAAAATAGAGTTAGAAAATTAGCTGAGAAGAATATCTGTTGTGAGTAAAAGGCCAGCCGTTCTTGGTTAATAAACACAATATTTTACAGTGTGATTTTTTTTGATGCAGCTGTGTCTGCTGGAAGAAGGTATGTATCGGATAGGTCTGGAATTGCATGTATGGGATGATTCAGTCTCAGACAGTCCTCAGAGTCTCTTGTTGCACTGTGACACTTCTTAAATCATCATTCCCTGTTTGAAATGCAGAACAGCTCTCTAACTAGTGCTGGACAAAGCGAATAGAACAGGAGTGGGAGCAATCAATGAAACACAGGGAGGAATTCTAAACGAGCAATACCTCTAAAAGATCAAAGTCTGATTATGTGGTTGATCTGCATGTTCTGTAGTTCATTGGTTGGGAACTAACATGAGCAGGCTGTTCTGCCATTGAATTAGCAGCACAGCTTACTGTGTTCACCTTGTGAAGGTCATTGTGAACCAGTTTGTTTTCATTAGCATTTATGAATTATGGATAGGATTCAGTACTGCATATTTGTACTGCATTTGTGTATGACTGTGTATGGTTGTTGAGAGAGATAGACAGTTGGAGGGGCGAGTGATGATAATGACACTTGAGTGCTCCAACTGTCCCTGCAGGGGATGCTCTCTGACATGTAGAGCGTATGTATATGGTAGCGATATCTTTCCCATCCTGTTGCAACTGAATCTAAACACAGTATCTGTTTAAATACATTGATAAGCCATACAGTGGAAATAAGGAAATACCGTTATGGGATTTCCTTACTTTGGTTATTTATTAGGCTTTATAAAATTATGGAGACCCTTTTATCCTATACCTAAAGTGTGAACATATGTCCTTCTATATGTTCTGCAGGTTTCTGCTGCAGTCTTGGAGGCTTGCTTTCAGAAAGAAATGATTCCGCATGAATCGTGGCAAGTACTCTCTCACAGCAGGCATGTGTTCTGTTGCTTTCAATTGAGATCAGCGTCCATCCAGCCTTAAGCACAGGAAAAAGCTCCCTGTCTTCTCTCCACCCCCACTACCCCCACAGCACCAGCCAATCAGCAGGTGGCACAAGCAGAGAATAAGAGAGAGGTGCCGAGGGAAAGAGTGTTAAAGAAAGATATAAGAGGGAGAAACCACCTTAAAAAGAGGTACAGCGGATACAGTCATCATGAAGTCCAACCAAGAACGAAGCAATGAGTGTTTGCCCCCAAAGAAACGTGAAATTCCAGCATGTACTCTTCCCTCAGAGGATAGACCCATGGTGGTGGCGCCTGCCAGTGAGAGCCAGCGTGGAGGGAATCTTGCTTGGCTTGCCAGCATGGCCAGCGGCCATGAGAGCAACAAGCAGCACACCAGCAGTTCAGTAGAAGCAGAAGGCCCTCAGTCCAAACCAACAGTGTCCACTGTCACGTCCACTCGTGCTCCAACTGCAAAATGTACCATCCCCGCTGTGTATACTTCACCACTTTCTCAACAGACGGGCACCATACAGTACTCACCGATGCCACCTAACCTGCACTTTATCAACCCCTCATATGCAGCACCCTATGCTAGCTACATTTCCTCCCTTGTGCCCCCTGCAGCCACCACCACCACGTCCTCCCAGCGACACACTGAAGCCTACTCTGGCACTACCAATTCTCCAGCATCCAAACTCGATCCAGTAATTTCCACTTCAGACAGCATACCTCAAACCCATTCTACCCAGTATGTCCAAATTTCCAGCTCCCAACTCAATGTAGTGCCTTGTACTGCATCCTCACCCCAAAGCCATCTTCCCCTTCACCTACAGCAAACACTCGCACTTAGTGGGCCCTCTCAGCTCCTGCTCCAGTACTCAGATGGACCCATGCCCAAAAAGGAAGATGGCAGACCTAGAGAGATGCTAAACGGTGAGCCGGAAAGGGCCCGTCGCTTCAACCAGCCCTCAGAATCCAAGGTCAGCAGCATAGCCAAAGGGGCTTTATCCACCCAGCATCACCACATCCACCAGCGAGACCACTACGAGACACGGCACATGACACTTCCACCGGAGTACGGACAGGAAAACACCAATTTGAGGAACTCGTTAGTTCTAGTTCCCAACAGTCACAACTCCAGCAGTGCTGATCCAGGAGGAAATCTAGACAAACTGCCTCCCCCTCTGGCCCCGGTTGAAAAAGGAGGCATCTGCGCAGGCAAGCCAGTTTCCCGCACTCCCTCCAGCACCTCTGTTCCCTTTCCACCTCCCCCTTTACCTGTGGATGGTCTAAAGGCAGCAGTTACCACACTATCACCCCACGCAGTTATCCATACCACACATAGTGCAACTGAGCCACTGTCCCTTGGCCTCACGTCCGCCAACTTCTACCCCGCTCATCAGCCCATTATTGGATACATTGCAGGTGCAGGGCAGCCACAGCCTCTCAATTACCACACCAGCCTGCCTCCACACCTGCTCATCCCAGGAACTCAGCCTGTTATTATCCCTGTAAGTGGAGCAGAAGCTACTGCCACATCAACAACACCAACTTTCGCTGCAGCACTGCCCCATGCATTTGTGACCTCAGCAGCCCCCAAAGGCGAGTCCTTTGAGACACCAGCCTCCTATCCCCACCCGACAGGTGCTGTGGTTCAGGCCCAACTGCACTTGCCTATCCTGCCAGCCTCTGCTAGCCTGCCAGCTATTCCACCTATACCTTCCACACCCTCTTTGCCACCCTACTTCACCAAGGGTTCCATCATTCAACTAGCTGATGGGGAGCTGAAGCGCGTGGAGGACCTAAAGACAGAGGACTTCATTCAGAGTGCAGAAATCAGCAGTGAATTGAAGATTGACTCTAGTACTGTGGAGCGCATCGACAGCAGCCATACACCTAACTCTGCTATTATCCAGTTTGCAGTGGGAGAGCATCGTTCACAGGTAGGCTTGCTCTATTTAGTAACCTGGATGACTGTTTTACCTTGCATTGCAGACAGCTTGTATATTGGACTTTGTAAGAACTCAAGGACTTTAGTTTGATCTTTTCCACATTTAATATAAAAAAAAGCTTGTTGCCATATTTTGCCATTGATTCCTATGATTACTATATTTTCACTTTTAAAATTTGATCAACTTGGTGCTCATTGTAATTATCATGTGTTGAAGATTTGAACATTTTCTGCATCTAATTTATATGTTCTTGTTACCCAGGAATGAATTGTTCAACATGTTTGCTATGTTAGTTATTTAGCCACAGTCATTCTGCTGCCTGTTTCCGCATGGTCCCTTGTTTTGTGCTGTTTGTGTGGGATCCTAAGGCAGAATTGAGTCATCCCTTAGTTCATCTCCCTTCTGTTCTGCAGTGAGGGGGCTGTGAGAAAAATCTGTTTCATTTGTCTGTGAATTATGATTCTGGTCTCCCACTCAAACAGAAAGTCTGCTGGCTCAACAATGAGGCTGAATACAATCTACCAAATCAATTAATTCATGACATGTTGCACTGTGTAAATGACATCTGTGGTTTCTGTGTTCTATTTTCTTCTCTCTCAGGTGAATGTGGAGGTGCTGGTGGAATACCCTTTCTTTGTGTTTGGTCAGGGCTGGTCGTCTTGCTGTCCAGACCGGACCACTCAGCTGCTGGAACTGCCTTGTGCCAGGTTAGCTGTGGGTGATGTCTGCATTTCCCTCACTCTCAAGAACCTGAAAAATGGCTCTTTGAAAAAGAGTCAGGGGCAGATTTCAGATGCTACAAGTCTTGGGCCACCTCTTAAACCACCTTTTAAAGCACCTTTAGGAGTGACACGCAGGGCAGCACGGCACATGGAGCAGGAGAATGGACTTGCACAGTGTGGCAGGCAGGGAGGAGTGAGCTCCCAGGCAAGCAAAGAAAACGGAGAACTAGGTTTTGGGGAGAAAGGAGCCTGTAGAATTCCAGTATCCTCAGAGTCGGAATCTATCACTAAACCTACAGGCCGAAAACGGAGATGGTCGGCCCCAGAAGGTCGCAAAGTCGAGAAGTCTGAAGAGGAACCACCTTCAACTCTTCCCAGGCCTTCATTTATCCCTCAGGAGGTTAAAATCAGCATTGAAGGCAGATCGAATATTGGCAAATGAAAGCCATTTTGGACTTGTTTGTCGTTTTTGAATTGAATGAAAAAATGACCCTCACAATGTTCTTTTTTCCAGAATATTGCTTTTTATATCATTTCAAAATTGATTTCTCTAAATTTTTCTATCCAGATTACTGTACTGTAGGCTAAATTAACTCGACATATACGTATCACCTTATGAGTAGTGATAATATTTGAATAGGTGCATTGAATATATACAACCGATTAGTGCAGTTTATTTTGGTTGGGTAAATTTGGGACAGTGAAGTTGTTGTAGGTGGGTTTATGTAGGACTTCTGAGCCCAGAGGGGTACAAAATATCTGATATTCTCAGCCTTACATCTTTAAATCCTATTATGACATATAAGGTGATTTAAAGTCACCCTAAACTTTAAAAAATATATATTTAAATTTAATATTTAAAAAAACAGTTTCAGTACACAGACTGGTGGTTTTGCTGCCTTTTTTGAAAACAGGGGTAAACCTGAGGTGACAGGCTAGTTTGATTGGATCATAAAATGAAAAGAGCCAATCATGTTCTAATATGCAAATGAAGCCCATGCAACACTTGTTTACCAGGGGAAGTGGATGGGTATCTGTATGGTTTTGGGTGACTTTAAATGATGCCTACTGAAGCAGCACTAGATGCTTGTGGTGCATTAGTCCTAGCTCCATGCATGTGTGAGCTTAAAAAGATGGTCGGCATGGATGACATTGCTCAGGTAGGCAGGATGGAAATCACTCCTCCACTGGTTGCAGGAGTTTGCATAGTGTCAGCCACCCTGCTCAAGCAGTCTCATCTGATGTTTAGACATAGACGACAGACAATCTCCATCACAAATAAAATTGAGGGTTTAAGTCCTGGTGGTTCATCACAGATCGTATTATCGTTTCTGGGGAAAAGTAGAGCAACAAAATACTAAGGTACATGCCGACTGAGACAGAGAGAGATCAAGAAATGTCATCAAGCAGTGCCAGTTGCTCCTTAGGAATGAGAAAACTATACTAATAGACCCAGAGATAGAGGAGTTTGCTTTTATATACTCACCTATTGAACCTTTTTTTTGTTTGTTTTGTTTTGTAGTTTTGCTTTTTTTTCAGCATTTTTTTAATTTGCGATGAATGTGTATACATTGCAATCAGGGGTCACTTTCAGTCATGTAGACACCGAATGGGTTTCGTTTAGGTATAAGTTTAAGGATGGTTGACTTTTGAGCTATATGTTGAGCAAAATTTGCTTAATATTTTTATTTTAATAAGAGCTTATTATTTGAGAGAAAGTGAAAGAAAGTCGCCCGAGAAGGGAGGGACAGGTGATCAAAGCACTTAACACACCTGTCACACTCACCAGCTGATAGATAGTTTAATCAATTATTATTATTATTATTATTATTATTATTATTATTATTATTATTATTATACGTCTCAAAATGAACACAGTACTGTACAGTATGTTGTATATGAGTGATGGTGGAATGTAGCGCTCTGTGGAAAAGTCAGTTCACCCCGATCCGGGGACCTTGATCTGTGAAAAGAAAGAATGAATGTGAGAGGTGACATGAGGTGGAACAGTAAGCAGAGATACAGGAGATAACATTTTTTCCCAGGAAGCACTTTTCTGTTTAGGTCTTTACAGCTCTGCCCCCTCAGTAAACGGCAAGCTAAAGGCCTAGACAGCAACAGCCGCTCTTTTAATTGTAGCGTAGGCAGAGCTGGTGAAACAACTGCCAATTTAGTGATTAAAAGCGAGATGCTTGAGTGTGATTTCAGAAAGGTTTCAGAAGTCATGAGATTGTCCAGATTATGCCATGAGGAGAGAGAAAGCGCATGTGATTGACTCTGGATGCAGAAATCTTCATTGGGGTTCAAGGGTGTCCTATACATATGTTTGTGGAAGTGTATGTATGTATGGATTTGTATGCATTAGTGTGCACACAAACACACATGCACTTTTCACTTACATTAATGTGTTATATGTCTTTTTTGTACATTAACATGTATAGAAATGCATATACTGTATCTTGCCTTAGTGCAAGCAGATAGTGTGTGTGTGTGTGTGTGGGTATGTGTGCATACTATGTGTGTGAGTGCCTGTGTCATATATTTGTATGACTGTTTTGTGTGTGTGTGTGTGTGTGTGTGTATTTGAGTGTGTACATGCAGTGTATCTCATCAGAAATCTGCACCAGGCTTCT
>CM074967.1:7036860-7051666 GCA_037577455.1 Pangasius macronema | reverse complement strand
ATATATATATATATATATATATATATATATATATATATATATATATACACGCACAATGTATATTATATATATTTAGGTATTTGTCCAGTGTTTCTGTTTAAAGTTCAACTTAAAGAGAATCTTGCAGTTTGCACATCTGGAGAGGTAGTAACATGACCTTTATGATTTAGTTTTCAGCCAGTTCTCACCTGCGAAGGCTGAAAGCTCAATTTACTGAAATGTAGCAGTTACTTGACAAGTTCACTTGGCTTACTGGTCCGCTGTGGCTTCCCTTCACACCTTCACTTATTTAACCCACAGGCACCCTTTTCCGACCCTTAAGAAGATGTTCTGATACACTCTTTAACGTGCATACAGCGAGGGGAGGAAGGAGCCACAGCCTGAAGCCTGCATACTTGTTGAACTCTCTGATTGTTGGCTTTGTTCAGGTGTTTGAGTGAGATGGATGGATGGATAAACAGATGAGTGAACAGTTAAAGGGATGGATGTGTGATCGGATGGCCTGTTGGATGGTGGTGGGTGGGTGAACACACCCCATATTTGAAAATGCTTTATTTTTTTATAATAAAACAGGGTTTCTCAGATCAACATCACAACCGTGCATTTTTTTATTTACACTTTAGCACCCCCTTTGAACAGTGTGTATGTGTGACGTGTGTCTGTGTTTTTACATGTTCATGTAAACAGTAGGGTGTTTTAAGACCGCAAATGAAATGGCTTCACATAACCAGGCGTGACTTTTTGACGTTATGTTTGGGCCAAAATGCAGAGTTGCTTTTTTTTTTTTCATTTCCTTTAACCATTTGTGTGTTTTGGCATTGCCTGCGTTTAACCTCGATTCTATCAGCACATTAGTGTGCTCCATTTAGCAGCATCTCTCTTTCTGGTTGCATAGTTTTGCTACAGGTATACATCAGAAGCATTCCAAATAATGACAAATAGCAATAACTTGAGTCTGCAGTATTCAAACCAAATAGAAAACCTAACATTTACCACAGGAACTCAGTCGTCAGTCAACTATTTAGCCTAGTAGGCTTTGAGTTGTCATGAATTGCACAGCCAGCCCGCAGTATCTTCTTCAGGGAGAAATGGAAACATATATGCAGTGATATGTGTCTTTCTAACCCAGCTCCTTTTTGTGCTAGTGACCTCCAGAGCGTGTTCAGGTACCCATGCAAAGCCAGTACGCCTCGCACCGGTTTACCGCCAGCTACCTTTTTACAGCTTGGCCTTTATGTGCAACTGCCTGCTCACACTCTCTCTCTCTCTTTCGCTCTGTCTCTCTCTTATTCTTTCACTTTCATTTACAGCCATAGAACCCATCAGTATTTGTTTCTCTTCCCTTTGTATGGGTATAATTTTAAGAGTGAACGCAGAAGACATGGATGAATCAAAAACACGTTTTTACAATAATGCATGCTCTGTAAACGACCCATCCTGTCACTCCCCACTTCTTTATTGGCTAAGAAGGTTGCTATCATCAGCAGAACAGAAAAGATCATAGTAACGGAAACTTGTTGCACGTGTTCTCTGTGTGAGGGTTGTGTTGTGATTGTGCTGTGTCGCAAACCTGGGCCCATATTTATTGTAGATTTGTGCATAAATTCTATTTAAGTAACTGAATTTTTCAGCCTACATTTTGTTTAGATTTGTATGTATACTTACACACAGCTTGGGTAATGCGTAAATAAAGCACCCAGGTCAGAAAAAAAAGTTGCAAGTCACACGCATTTCCTCAAGTCCACTTGTTGGTTTAATTACAGATCTGGACTGCTAATAATTTGCTAAATATTTACTGTTAAATATCCTGGTCTTGACATTTGGAAAGAGCTTGTTTTTAAGGACTGGACTGATTTTTTTTAGCTGTACGCTAATAATTACTAGTACAATTTTGCTACCAGTTATCAGCAAAGCCTGTACAAGTCTAAGTGCAAAACCACAGACACGTTTCAGAAAGGTATTTCCCCAACCATCATTGAGTAGGAGTGTAGATGGATGTCATCATTTCTCTTGGCTTAACCCATCCTGTTCCCCTTCACGACAGATGCACAACAGACGCCTGTGAAACAGGACATCCATGGTCAACATGGTCAGTGGTTCTCCTGATGGTAGCAGCTGGACTGCATTCCTGTCGCAGTTAAAGGTGTACCTGTCCACTTTTTTCATTTCTTACTTGTACAAACAACCCGCAAAATATGTAGAACATAATTTAAAAAAATAATGGTTTAAGCCATGAATTCAGGACTAAAGTATTATGTGGCTGAGAAAACCCATTTGTAAAATTGATTTCTGGTCCAGAATGCTCACCATTACAGCGCTAATCCTGAAAAATAAAATTGACTAATTGTACATAATGCACCTTTAAAGCACCATCTTATTAGTCCCATTAATCCCAAAGGGTTTCCGTACAGCATTTGTTGTGCATTTGTTGATGTTCATCAGACATCAGAAATGACAGAGACACACAAAAGTATTAAACAGTACAGCTTAATACCTCCCCATTTTACTTATCAAAATTTAAAATGTCTTTTGTTTGCATGATATTTCCCAATATCACTAACAAGACTCAGTCGTTTGTTCAGTTATCCTTTGAAGTGAATCCTAAATACCGTATGTAGTTAATTGTGGGCGTGTCTGTATTTAAATTGCAGTAACATGTACACGCACACTGTCTACGAACAGCTGATAAATATTAAGCTTCATTACTTGTAGGTATGACCTGTGAATACATATTACTGTGTGTACAAGTTAAGTTTGATGTGTTAAAAAAAAAAAATTGTGTTGACAAATGAGGCCCCAGGAGTGTCCTGCTTGTAAATGGTACAACTAAAATGAAACTCAATTCTTCATGTACTCTCCATAACCGCCTATAATGTTATAATTTTCGAAACAAGAGCAACTCTTCTAGGTTTTTTCCTGTTTCTTTGATAAATGTGCAATATGTAGCATTTCTTTTCTGCAATCTCATATTTTCAAAAGTTACTCTGTACTGCCTCATAAGCACTCTGATCCCTGCTTATTAGATCCTAATATACTGATAAAAGAACCTTTTCGTATTCGACTTGGCAGTGACGGATCACTGATTCCTATTCGATTCTGACACGTGAACAATAGAGAGCATTTGTAAATAACATGACACTATGCTCATATCCGATACGTACGAAGAAATTCTTTGAATACAAATGCGAACGTTCCCGTTCAAAGTTTAAGTATAGCATATGCTTTCCAGCAAATGTCTCACAAGCTCAGTGCGTGAAAATCAAAACCGTCATTTTCTTTAAACATCATACAGTTAAACATAAATGCAGAATAGATGTAGCATTATGTAATTGTTACCATGTTACCATGTACTGTCGCAAATGGTTTACACTTCATTTTCAGTTTTTTAGCCATGTTAACCCATTCACTGTCTTTTTGAATCTATCAGTTATAACACATATCCTCTTATTTCTTATTTCTCAGTATGTTTGATCGTCTTTGGCCTAGGAGTGGCTTTGCAGTTTGGCTTGATTTATGCGATGTGTGTGTTTGTTTAACATCACAAACTTTTCCTCAGGCTTACTCAGGGATGAGAAGTGTGTCTGAATTGAGTGTGCGTCGAAGCAGACCTACGTAATGTGTAGGTGAAGTGTGTACTGGGTATAGCGTATAGTGTGTGTGCATATATGTGTGTGTATGTTAAACTGCTGAAATACCAGAAGCAGTCATTTCATTGGCCCTTCGAATAGGTTTCTCTCACAGGTCCTTGTCTGTGTGAGGACTTCCTGAGTTTCTGTCTGTGTATCTGCCTTAGCTGTCTGTATCAAAGTATATAGATTTGTATATATATATATATATATATATATATATATATATATATATATATATATATATATATAGATAGATAGATAGAGTGTGTGTGTGTGTATTTGGAAGTGTTGCTTCTCATTGTCTGTGGCATCACAAACCCCGATCCTCACCTCTTTGAGTGATCCAGACTGAGAAACGCATCCAAAACCTCATTAAACATAGGGACCACTTTTGTAAAAAAAAAAAAATAAAATAAAATAAATAAAAAAAATTAATAATAATAATAAAAAGAAAAACAAGCAAACAAAAAAAAATTAGGAGAAAATTTAAAAAATGCACATTTTTTTTGTTGTCATTTTTAGCGTAGATTTTATAATACTGTTTTAGCACTTTGTAACCTGAGAAAGACTTGGTGCCATCACAGTGCCAAGTGTTTTCGACGGTGTAACATTCATTCAATAGAGAGCGTCAGGGAGTGAAGCAGAGTGAGAGTGTGAGAGTAAGAAATCCTACCTGCTGTGATGGTTGCGTTTCTCTTGGTGCGAGGCCGTCTCGCTCTCCACTCGTTCCTGGGTCCAACGAGTTGAGATGTTGAGACCAGAGAGTCTGTTTTAAGTTTGCGTGGTCCTCTAGCAACCTGAAAAAATGCTTACTTATGTAAAACACACAGGCTTTATTTGCTTTTCTCGACGGTGTTTTTGTCGAACGCATGTATTAGAACCTGGAATTCTGCTTGGGTCTTCTGTGTAGCACTCTGATCTTGTGGGTGAGGACATGAGATGCGTGTTTAGTGAAAAGTTTTCTTTGAGAATTTTGAGTATGACTGTCAGCTTGCTTGAGGAGCACCACTATGTCCTTGTTTTACTTGTTTTACTGGCACAAATGACAAGAAAACAATGTTGGTGCAAATCTTAGCATTTGAAATTTTCTTTTTTTTAAGAAAAAAGCATGTTCTTTTTTGATTCATCACAAAATCAAGTTTGACACCTTTTTTTTTTAATGTTTGAACTGAATCAAAACCAACCAGGAGTCCTCTGTTCAACCTGACTGTTGTTTGACGTCATGTAGATGTCCAAAACCTCTGGATTAATAATCTCAGGCTGAGATATCATTCTAATCTCATCCTGTAAAGTGTGTGTGTGTGTGTGTGTGTGTGTTTCGTAATATGGGTAGATTGTTTATTATCACTTGTTATTTCTCTATGATTCAGCCGTGTCAATGCTGGATAGTAAACGCCGTGCACTCTGTGTGGATGGAGGCACACATCTTGTTGCAGTGCGATGCCCGGTCTTTGTTACACTTAATCATGCTGAGCTGGTAAACTGACAAATGCACTCAGAGAGAGGGGCCGCTCTGTTCTGTGTTCTCTTTCACAGCTGTCTCATGTCTGGCCAGACCATGGAGGAAACAAGAAACACCTTGCAGACTTCTGAAACACTTATTTTGGAACACTAAAATTGACTACTTGTCAATTTCAGGTCCATCTCAGCCTTGGTTTCCACTATTGAGAACTGAAACCAAGGACTCAGACGATTGCAGCCTCCGAATGGCCGCAACATCCAACTTGTGTATAAAGCTGTTCTCACACACCCAATGTCATCGTCATGTATCCTCTCAGCTGGTGCATGTATTTATGCTTCACAGTTTGTTTTACTCCACCTTCCAAGAAATGAAAATGAACCACTGAATATGTTGCCAATGATTGTTCAATGAGACATCTCTGTAAATCTGTATTTGACAGACGTCAGTAAGAAAACTTTATATATAATAAAAGAAAATTGATGACTGGAGGATGTACAGATGATATCTCAGACTTTTAGAGGAAACACTTCGGAAAGCTCCAAAAAAAATCCACATGCTTACGCTAGCAAAAGGACACCATTTACTCATTATTGAGCGATTAGCTGAATATTTCTTCTGTCATGCTTTCATGGTATCCCCATTTTGCTTTGATTTTATTAGTCTGGTTTTGCATTAGAGATGAGCATACTGGGACACAGGAAGTGGCTGGTCCTTAAACAGGAAAGCGTGATCTCCGTAACAGTAGCAGTGTAACTATAGGCTGCTTGGTGTTACAGATCATAAGGAGATTTATTGTCTTCCACTGGAAGGTAAATCAAGGCTGTGTCTAGTTTCTTTTTTTTTTTTTTTTCTTTTTATTTCCATTCGATGGAAAGGATCATGATGGCAGAACCACTCAAAAGGACCCCCGCTTTAGGGTTGTAGGTGGACAGAATTATACAAGATGATATGGTTTCAGAGCTTTGGAGTTACTGGTCTAATTGTATATAAGACTGTTAAATGAAAACCGTTGAATGTCACATCCAATCCCAAGACTCAGTGTTCTTGGTATTGACACAGAGAAGTCAGGCCAGTAGCAAGAAGCAGTCCTGGGAGATGGAGGAATGTTTTGCACCTTACTTAGTACAAGAAGAAATTGTATATATAAAAGCATAAAGGCCTGAGTAAAAACTTATTTTGTGAAAGGAGATTATTTTTATTTCTTCTTTTTTTTGTTTGTTTCCATATGCGTGCATACTCTGTACATTGTGTAAAATATTGTACTTGCACTAGCTTTTTTTTTTTTTAATGGAAACTAATATAAAAAAAATCAAGAATTGAAATTCTATTTTCTAATTGTGGTGTGTCTATTTGTAGGATACACTCACGTCCGTTTTCTTGGATTTTATGGTCCCTTTCTTTGATGGTGCTTGCCAGTTTTCTAGTTAGAATTTCATTATTCAGAATAACAAAACAATATTTGATTCAGGTTGTGAACAAATTTGTTAAGAAAAAAAAAATAGAAATACAAAAAAAACAAACAAACAAACAAACAAAAAAAACAAATCGTCTGTATACCAGTACAAGTTTATTGTTTCAGTATACACGTACTAATAAAATTACAGTGCCAATAGCAAATTGTGGATTTTTTTTTGTTTGGAGTTTGTGTATGAGCACTGTCATGTTCATTGTGTTTAATTACACACTGCTTACACCACAGTGCGACTGCATTCTCAAATCTGGTCGTTGTTTTGTATAACCGCAGTAGTTCTGCCTGTAAAATGCTCCACATAATATAAGACTAATAATAAACTGATTTTAAAAAAAAACAACTTACTGTTAACAAAGAAAAATGTATAATCAGTTGTGGTGAGTTTTTTGTTAGGAGACATTTATTCAACATTTATGGAAGGAGCCTCAGATGTGTTAGTGTTTTGTAACAGTCACAGAGCTTTCCAGTTTCCCAGCACTGGAAAATCTTCAGGACCAAGGAGTTTATGCTTTCCAGTTTCTCTGTAAATGTTTTTTTCTGAGAGAGAGAGAGAGAGAGAGAGAGAGAAAAGGAGATGCTGGTGAGGGAATGACTGTTTAGCGTTGCTATAACAAGTGATTACAGAAACTAACTTGTCTTGTGGATGTTCCACAACATTAAATCTACCTATAAACCATTAAAAATGTGAGACATCATTCATAAATAAATTAAATTATTGTAACTTTTGGCAAACTACTGTGGTATAAGTGGAATAATACACTCCAAACCATGTTTTTAGAGGAAAATAATTCACTTCGGGCTGGTACCGGCACTCATGCTGTAATTTTTGTATAACTATATTTCACACAAGCTCATGTGCAATGTAGAAACTAGGGATGCATTGATACTATTTTTTTCAAGCTCAAATTGTAATTGTAAATTCCAATACCAATACTAGAGTGAGGGGAAAGGAAGAGCATATGACTTAGTGCTCAGTGCTCTCATATGCTCACGTTGCGCCATACTTGCACCCTCTAATAAAGATACCGTTTAGACGCCATGTTTGATCGGGTTTCTTGTATTACAGGCAGATGCTATAGTAGCTCCTCTTGACATTTTCACGTAGCACTGTATAGTTTGCTGACAGTGATCTGGACGTATTTCACAGTGAATGATTTCCATCATTCATTGTGATATACATTCAGGCCCGGAAGTATTTGGACAGTGACACAGTTTTTGTGTCATGAAAATGGAAAAAAATTAAAATGGAGCTCAAAGGTTTTTTTTTTTTTATTCCTAAAAGGTAAATGCCATATTTTCGTGGAACCTCTTAAAATAAAGCTGAAAGTCTACACTTCGATCACATCTTGATTGTTTCATGTCAAATCCATTGTGATGGTGTATAAAGGCAAAATCACAAAAACTCTGTCATTGTCCAAATACTTTCTGACCTGTCTGTCTGTCCAGATCGCTGCCATTTCAGGTTGTCTGTTAATTCGTGAGACAAGGTACACTAGGCTTATGTCACAGAGTGCCATTTTGTATTGGATGTTGGTATAGGAGCTTTATATATATGTAAGAGTACGAGTAAATGAGCATGGTATCAGACTGATACCAGATACCAGTATCACTATCAATGCATCCCTAATTCAAACAGCCCTAGACGAACACCCAACTTCCTGCTTCAAGTGTTTATGGCACATAATCAAAAATAACTGCTGCCATTGATTTCTAGCCCATTCTTGGTTCTTCAAGATCAGGCACCTGTTGCTTGGCAATCGCACCAAGCAAATTGTGGAAATAAGTGAATTTTCATGCCCTCTATTGGGAAAAACCACAGTGATAATGCAGAGGAAGCCATGGCACTGTTTTGGCAGTTCCTGACGGAGGCGGTAATGGAGTGTGGGTGTGAGATGAGGTGGCTGTCTTGAGTATCAACTTGCATTAGTAGCTGGCTCATTCATTTAAATAAGTGTCAGCGAAAGATATAATCAGTTCTAATCAGACACTGAAACCCACACCACTGCTTGCAGAGCAGGTCTAACGCAATTAGCACAGACGTGCTCAGCACCTGCATACCTCATCACATCGCTGAACACTAACCAGTGAATCTCAAACCATTTAAGAGGGAAATAAATGGCAGCAGTAGTTCTGGATCATATAATTATCAGAGCATAATTAGATTTTTATTGTGGTATAAAAATCTGATATGTTAAAAATACAGTATGTAGGATTTTGGAATTTTGCCAATGGTGGAAAAATGCTTGATCGTGAACGTTTTGTAACTTGGATTACACTGTGCTCTTCTCCACCTTGCAAATTAATCTCATAGCTGTTAGAACAAAGTTAATACACATTCAGATAGAATTCATGGCATTGTCCCAAACCTCATAATGTGCACTAAGTAGTATACCTAAAGAGCAAAGACACCAATGTGTAGTGACATACAAGTACAGTGGTATGCGTTTTGGGACATGACTTGTGATTGCTAACTAATACAGAAGTGTTATGAGACTATAAATAATCAATGTGACTCACTGAGTACTGGGTGAAAGAGCAACACCTCTCTACGAAAGCCTGTCTATTAGCTACCATCCCCTGGTTAGCTCTGATCAAGCAGCTCATTCTGTGCTATCATAAACAGCCCATATTATACTGAATGAACTCCTCACATACCTGTAGCTAGCTAGCTAAAGCTCTTGAAATCTCACTGCACTTTCCCTGAGAGGTTTCACATCTCCGGCTGTTAGAGTTGTGAAGAGTCTCTTAAAGTGTTTCAAAATACAGAAACTTTTTAATGAATCAATATTTTTCTAGCATTTGTAAAAAAAAATTTAAAAAAAAAGTTTGTGAAATGTCTTTCTTTTCATAATTTCTGCTTTTAACATGGGGTGAAATGTATAATCTTTACATATTATAATCTTCTAAAGCTGTCAACATTGAACATTATTGTCTGGGTATTACTTGACAAAATGTAGAGATTTTGTGATTTTTCTTTCTAGAATGTACATTTTAAAATAATTTTAAGAAGCTGAGATTCATTGCTGAATTTCTGTTGATTATCAAACACCGAGCCAACGATACTCAATGGCGTTGTGCTGAGTGCCCTATGATAAAAAAAAAATCAGAATGAAACTGGGTAAATGCAATTTTTTTTCATGTGTTTACTCAAGTAAGATTAAGAAGTATCTTGATTTACACAAAAGTGCTGGCTAGATAGAGTCTCATAGCTAACATTAGTGTGCTAGACTGTGTGTGTTCGCTAGCTCCCCGCCTCTAAGGCATCCTTCTCTGTCTCCATCTTGACCACATTTATTAAATCTTTCAGCAGCAATTACAATGCCCTCATCATACCTAGTCATAATTTCCGTTCTGAATGACTGAACAAAGTGACTCATTGGGAATAAGACATTTTGCATGTGCTAAAACGTTTAGCAGCTCGTCTGTGAAATGGTGGTCAGATTATAATTTGACTTAATTATAAAAAGACTTAATTTTTGTTTTATTAGCAGAAACCTCAGATCTCACAAATGAGTTAAGACATACTCAAATAGTTCATTTACATCCCTTTATTACTTTGAGTTACAGTGTGACACTAAATGAACAGGATGTTAGGCACCGCAGCCTTTCACATTCCTCTGGTCTGAAGCTACATCCTGCCTAAAACCAGTGTACATTCAAGAAGCAGGCAGGCTAACAGAAATAGTACAGTATGCTGTGCACAAGTCTCTGTTCCAATCAAGTCAACGTTACACCATACGCCAATATTAGCACATTTGCAAAAATGTTTCACATGGGCAACGTAGTATTCTTACTGTATGAGGAGAACTTGTTGTCCTTTTATTTATTCATCTTATGCCTCATGCTGGCTCATATCCTTTTAGTGGTAACATAGTTGCATAGTTTAATGAATAAATTCACAATTCTCTTTTCCCAAAGGCTAATTTGTTGAGGCCCTATTCACCCTCCTTCATACATGGAACCTCAACATCATTGCACCCTCTATATTTGGAGAGCTTAAAGGCTTATATTAACAACAGGCTGAATCATGCTTGTGCTGTAAATGAGCTGTTTTCACAAGCACTACAGCATGGCTCCTGAGCGAAATGAAGAAAATCTCTGGCATTGTTTCGAGTTTGTGTGACTGTATGAAATACACATGTATGAAGTCAGCAACCACTTGTACCCAAGGTACATGCATGAATCTGACCCAATGAGGTACTTTTGCATGTATAAATATGTCTCAGAGTGCTTTACCGCTCTGAGTGCTACATTTGTTTCGTTTGTGAGTGTCTGAATGTACTTCATGGCTTTAGGTGAACATTTGGCTCGACTGCTGTGTAACTCTGATGAACGTGGTCCGACGGCTCAGCTCTTTGAGTTTGGCTGCTCCTACATATGTGCAGGTGGAGCGCAGCCCACCCAAGATGTCTTTGATGGTGTCCTCCACATCACCTTTATACGACACTTGCACGGTCCGGCCCTCAGATGCCCTTCAGAGGCAAAAATCAGGATCAGGACATTAATAAAGGATGTGGTACAGCTTCACTGAAAAGTAAAACTGAGACCTAGACTACCTGCAGTGTGCATGAGTGTTCAAGGGGCTGGTCTACTAGTCAGAAGTTTGTGAGTTCAGATCTCAGCAACTAACAAGCTTAACCATGGCCTTTAACCAATTATTTTGACCCTCAAATACTCAGCTCAGTTGTAAATGGGTAGTTAAATGCATAAATGATTAAAATCATTAGTTGTGTTCAAAAATATTCCCAACAAATTGAGACCATATGATTGCAAGGTTCCATGTTAGCCATAATGTTTTGACCTTCAGTAAGGTCAAAGTAGATACAGTCTCAGCCTAAGATGCTCCATCTATAGGCTACAGAGCATCTAATACTTATTGTACACTTTTCTGGCCACAAGCTTCAGAATCTTTAAAGCTGCAATCTAGTTGGCTTTCCAAATTTTTGTGTATACTCACTTCCATGTGCTGATTTCCAGCAGGAAAACAACTTTTGAACACTGTGAGCACATTGAGCTTTTTAAACCACAAAACATTAGTTTTGTTCAAGTACAGTAGGTGGTTCTGGGCCACAGTTATTGATGAAACAGCCCAGACTCTCTAGCGAATACGAGTAGTCTGGCTTCCAAGACTAATGCAGATAGAACTAAGAAATAAGCAATAATTTGGTGTAAAAAATTCTCAAATATATTATCAAGTATATTCATTATGTAAATAATATTTATAACTTTAACAAATTTTTACATTTTTCAAAAAAATGTTTGATACAACCTTATAATTCCAAGACTCAAAATGACAAAAATTCGTTCAGCTTATTCCTTATCATCTATAGTTTGGATACTATCCTATGACAGTACATTGTGGGATTTCACTGCACTGGATATCACATGCTTACAAAGTGGTAGAATTCCCAAAATAGTGCACTATGTAGTAGTTAGAGTGTTGTTTCAGACATGCACATTGACACACAATCACCAGTTATACATTGCCTAGTCTTATGAGCCAAACTTCTGGCTGCGGTTAGACAATCTGGTATTCTCCATCATTAAACATCCCAAAGAAACACCAACTTACATGGGAAAGGGCAGCTTGATTTGTATCTACAACCAACCAGCTATGTTCACTCATTTTTAGCTATTTGAAACAAAACTATTTCCAATCTAGTAGCTATATCTTGCTCCAAAAACCATTGTGTCAGTGTTTGTTTTCTCATAAAAAAATAATCACGTACACGTTTATTATAGCGTTGATAGTAATCGACTTCGAAAACCGGTCTTTTCATGTTTATTAGAGAATTTTTTTAAATTCAGTTAAATTCAGTGTCTACTTTCAGAGTCTACATGTGTCTTCACCTGTATTCTGCCACACCACCAACATATTTCTTCATAGCTGTATCTGAGCTCATGCCATAGAACAGCTTAAACTTCTTTCCATCCTTTTCGATGACTTCACCGGCACATTGGTCATGCCCTGCTAGCATTCCTCCTAGCATGACGAAATCTGCCCCTGCGCCTACAAAAGATCACCAAGGAGACAGGAAATCAGAACAGTCTCTCCTATGACAATATGTTTTATTATGAATATGACCTGAGAGCAAAATTTACCAAAGGCTTTGGCAACATCTCCTGGGCAACTGCAGCCTCCATCCTGGAGAGGGAAAAACAACTTGATATACTACTTCCAGAAACTAGAAATAAAAATAGGCTTATTAAAATTTGAAATATAAAGATCTTTCTAAAAGCCTTAATAATTTAAGCCTTATTTATTTATTTATTTATTTATTTATTTATTAACTATAATAATAAAAACAACAACAACGCCTATTGTTATGTTTAATATTTTACAGTAAGGACTCCAATCCTCTGATCTTAAAGAAAAAATCCACCCTGAAACATATTAAATAGTTTTATCCTAAAATAATACCATTTAATAAGTGGAAAAATTTGCACTTTAACTCACAGTTAACTCCAAAAAACAAAGGAGCAAGAGCTTCCTTTCTCACTCACCAATTTCCAACAACGTTCACTGACATATTAATGAGAAACCCAACGTAGAATTAGTGGCTACAGCAGCCACAGGGTTGGACTAAAGGACTAAAGTGCTGCTGAATCACTCTCTTTAGGTAGAGATGGAAGGGCTAAATCTCCGTTGGCACCGCTATCAGTGATAGTCACCCAGCATTGTGGGTAATGTTAACCAAAGTGAAAACAGACCAACAGGTTGATGAAAAAGTTTAAACTAAATAAATCAACTTATATTTTTCAAATCAACAAATATTATTGGTAGAGCTTAATAAGTTGTTCAGGGTGGAGTTTCCTTTAACTTCTTACCAAATGGAATGTTTCTCTTCATGAAGCACAGAAAGCTAGATGCTGCCCTCTTATGATAAAATAAGGTAAGTGTGACTTGATATTAAAAGCTATCCATTGTCTGCATGAAAAGTGTAATCGTTCTCACAGAGATGATGTGCCCTTTCAGTCCGTGAGCAGAGTCCGCACACTCGATAACAGCGCTTAACTGAGGGTAGCCCACTCCAGTCTTGATGCGGGTGGTGCATACAGAACCTGCATACACAGCTTTTTCATTCAGTTCTGCTAAACTCACCACACTTTAAGCATTCACAGTGATTTTGTGAGGTATTTATGCAGATCTTTTTTTCACTTAGTGATTACATCTCTATTTACAATGTAGTCTTGTGTAGGACCAGCTAAACAGATACATTGGTTGTTGGCTTTAGTTTGAAAAAACGAACATGAGACATGGCACACACCCGGTCCGATGCCCACTTTGATGATGTCGGCTCCGGAGAGAATGAGCTCCTCCACCATCTCTCCCGTCACCACATTTCCAGCCTGTTGGGACCAGAAGGATGTGAATCATGGGCTTTTTAAAACAGAGCAACAGGTGATTGCTATTTTATGCTTGGGAAAGCATTGACTTGGCTCTCTTACCAGAATAGTGTGGTTAGGGAACTTCCCCCGGACTGTTTTGACGAACTCCACAAAGTGCTCGGAATATCCATTGGCCACATCCAGGCAGATGTACTTAATGAGTGGAATGGCTTCCAGAATACTGCACAGTTTCTCCAGATCCGCCTGCCCACTGCCTGAGCTCGCAGCCACATGCTGAGGATGAGAGAAAAGATGTTGCATATTCAGTCATCATGAGGCAATCCAGAAGACAACCATTCCTACTGTGCTTGAATCACTACAATCACTAAAATGGCACTGCTGTGATTTCCTCTTATAATGCATTTCCTGGCTGTGAATAAAGATTGCAAAAGCTCAGTCACACTGTCACTTTACACATGCTATTTTTTAATGTCACCTCTAGGCACTCTGGATGATTAGATGCAAATGTCTTCCATTCTTCCAGAGTGTAATGCTTGTGGATGGTGGTGAAGAGTGTATGCTGAGGAAAAAAATAGAAGAAAAGTTCTGAAACAGAACTGTGAGGACAGTACGCATTCAACTGAATGTAAATACAGATTTCAAAAGGCACATTTAGGATTTTTTGCTTATTTGTTTGTTTACAAGCAAAAATAATAGCTGCATGAGGGGGCTAGAAAAAAAAAAACACCCCACACGTCTCTAGTTGGAGCTGGAGTTATGTAACTGAGGTTGAGGAACTGTCAGAGCCAGAACTCACCCACCATGCTGACACTGCATGGTTTTATGTGGCAGGTTTATATATATATATATATATATATATATATATATATATATATATATATATATATATATCTA
>CM074967.1:7019767-7036760 GCA_037577455.1 Pangasius macronema | reverse complement strand
ATATATATCCTTCTGGGCTAGGCCACACCCACATTGGGTTTAAATCTATATACAGGAGCACTAGACCTGCAGTGGGGTCTGAGAGCACTAGTGAAAATATTTACATGAATTTCAGAGTCTCTAAGTATTTGATATGTTCCCTTCAATGACAGCGTGCGAAATCTTCTGACCTATTTTAGCTCAAATCCATCAGAGTGTCGTCTGAACACATGCTTCAAGAGAAGGGATTAGGCATGAGGAAAATCTAATCTTTTGTACAAAGCAGTTAGCATGGTCAATATCACAAGTTTGCTAACAATTAATTGTAATTAATTTAAATAGGGACCTAGGAATAGTGCAGAATCTTGAATATTAAATAATTAAAGATATTGAACATCTACTTTCTTTGTATTGAATATTTCAAAATTCCAAAACCTTCTGTTTGAAAAAAAAAGAAAAAAAAAATCCCAGATTTTCAATGTAGCCTCTGGGTTTTGGAGCCCACTGTATACAGATACATTAGGTCTCATTAGATTCACCCCTGTTGCACAGACACGTGGTACGTCCTTGTAGAATCTTCTGAAAAGGTTGAGTGCAAATGTTTGCATCCCCCATGGAAAAAAAGGACAATGCAACTCCCTCTCTTTTTTTAACAACTTATCTACAATTGAGCTGGTGATGGCTATTTTATGATTAGGAAAGAATATACTTGGCTCTCTTACCATGTGTGTCAGAGTTCTAACAGATACTATGTTAAGAAGAATTGGAAAAAAAAGCTGACAGACATATCAGGAAGAAGGTATTAGAAAATCACACTCAGAAGTGGAACTGTCAATATTTTAAAATACACTATTGTTTCTGTGCTAAAATTTGATTTTACTTACTGATCTTATTCCTAAGGGTATACAAACTTATACTCAACTATAACAAGTGCTGCAACAGACTGCAGATACTGTGGCAATGTTTCAACACTTACGGTATTTTCTGTGACACAGAAGATGCTCACCTTGCTCATTACCTGGGCCATCTCAAAAGTACCTGTGGTGTCCATGTTAGCAGCGATGATCGGGATGCCATTGTATGTTTGCTTTGAGTTCCGGAATGTGAAAGTCCTCTGCAGGTCCACCTACGAAACAAGGGCAACTACATGAGGATACACACACACACACGCACACGCACACACACACACACACACACACACACACACTAATAACTTACTAACTTTAAAGTAAATCTGAGTAGGTTGGCCAAATCCAAATATCTGGTATTTCCTTAGACATTTCCTTTATTTTAGAAGTTGATTTATTTGTCCATTATTTTAGGAATACACACACACACACACACACACACACACACACACACACACACACACACACACACACATATATACACACAGTATATATATTCATTTCTGGATTATTGTGAATGGATTACAGCTCAGATGTTAAAAAAGACATTTCTATGGAAGCATTAAGATTCATTTACTGTGCAAAACTGATGGCATTGCCTACATCTATAAAAACAACAACACTCAGCATTCACCTAAAGGACCTGATTTGTCCCTGAATCACACATCACTAATGAGTAGGTCTGTTTCTGCTCTGTGGGAGAAGGACGCAGCTCAACACACTGAGGCGTTCTGAAAAGTTTTCCATGTGAAAAAAGCTTAACGTTGCTGAATATACCAAAACAACGACCAAGCAACATGAAATCTGTCACACTCACCTTTAGAAGCAGTGTTTTACATCTTCACAGATGACGTCATAGATTCATTTGCATATTTTTTTAATTGACATAATTTGCATATGAAAAAGTGTTAGTAAAAGACTATTCTATGACATCATCTGGTGACTTCTGTTGACCTCTTCAGCATGCATAAGTGCATAAGCTACTTTACTTTAAAAACACAACCTAGAAATTACAACAAATTCTCCTATATTGAATATAAGCTACTGCCTATCGTCAGAAGAATGACTCCATAAACTAAATACGAACTAGGGCTGCACAATATTGAAGAAAAATGCGATATGCGGTACGATAAATCTATATGTGTGTAAGATCAATTTAACCCTCTACTGCATGAATTATTATATTTACATTAAAAATATTTTTATGGATTTTTATTACTTTAATTAGTTAAAAAAAATATATATATATATTTAAAAAAAAGTAAAAAAAAAATTTAGGGGGGTAGTTTGTAAATTGTTGCCATATGGCAACAACGTGCAGTAAAGGGTTAAATGATATGCATGTATTTAAAAACTGAAAATGACATTACTGAAATACATATTTCATGTTCTTTTGAGGAATAGAAAGCATTCTCTGCTATCTGCTATCACCCTATAACTGACTTTTTGAAGTATTAAAATCATTATCGCAAACTCTTGTGATATGTATATCGCGATATTTACATTTGCAATATTTCAACAATTTCGATATATTGTGCAGCCCTAATATAAATATATGTTATTGGAAGCCATGTGCCTTTAGTAATTCCTTTGCATTTTAGTACCATGTTTAATATGTCAGAGCAGTAACATTTGATACGTGTTTAGAAAGAAAGGTACAGCGTCTTCCTTTTGTAGGAGATGTTAGGCATCAAAAATGTTTAGTGTAATTAATGTAGTTATTTTCTATAACCCCAAGAATCATCTCAGTCTCAGAATCATCACCTCCATCCCATATTGCAGGATTAATATACTATCATCTGGTCACTTTGGTGCTGAGCTTTGGAATGAGCTCTTGTGTCATTTCAGTAAATTCTTTACGTGTATCTGAAACTGCCGGTGGAAACACAACTGTAGGATGCATCGTATGCAAAACATGATGCTTTAGGAAAATGTCCTAAATGTGAAATTTAGAAAGTCTTTCGTTCCTTTTGACTGATTTTAAATGGAAATAGTTGCACTGTTTTGCCAGTCATTTGAATGCAGTTTGTGCTGAATCATTTACAGGAGCAGTTGGACTGAGTGAGCTAGTCTGTGCCTTGTAACCTGATGCAGCTTGCTTTCTCTTTTTATACCTTACACCCACACACCATAACCAGGATCTCATTTTGAGTGAGGTCCACATTGCAGAAATGTATCATATTTAATATATGAATGCTAAATGTGTAAACCTGCTCATTTCTAATCTCCATTATGTTATCCTTCCAAACTTCCATAACTTGCTCTGACTCCAGATTGTTTTATTTTAATGAGTTAAATATTTCAGTTTACAAGACAGTGCAGGTTAGCAGTGGATTTCTGAATTATGGCCCATGATACTATGCTGTCAATACAATAGTTAATAATGAATTTTGTGTGTTATTAATGAGTCATTTTATACAATAAACTTAAAATTCAACCAATACTTTTATACTTTTTTTTTAATTAGGTTTGCATTTTACAAACCTCCACTTATCTTCAGAAACACTTTCATTTATATCACATGTTCTTACATAACTCAACCATTTATATCAGAGCTATATGTATAGAGTAATATGTGCATTGCAAAAGTGTAGCATCTTGTTGAATTACAAAAAAAAAAAAAAAAAAAAAAATTTTACAGAGACTTTCCAGACCTCAGTTTCCTCATAGCTAGTTATAGCCTCTCTATTGAAGTGAAGTGAAGTGAAGTGAAGTGACTTTGTGGCCAAGTGTGGTGACCCATACTCGGAATTTGTGCTCTGCANTTAGGTCTCATACTCTGTATTGCAGCTTTTCCCTTTCAAGTAGCACCAATGGTATAACTAACTGAAACATTTCCATACAAACTTGACTGAAACCGAAGAATAAAAACAAAACAAAACAGTGAGACATCTGATATGTAGGACTACTCATCACCAATCTTTAAGTGAAACTGAATGTGCAAATGGTGATCAGATGATTTTCAGATGAATGCTGTATGGCATTATAGTGAGCTGAGCCCTGTATCAGAATCATATTATTTCAGATATGAACCCCTTTCCACTAGTTTTCTTCTAGTGACAAACAAATGTACTGCAAATAAATTCTTAATGGAACACTGGATTCATAATTATTCATTTCTCAATTGTATAGGTTTTGGTGGTAGTTGTAATATGGTTGGAATGATTTTATATTCTTTTCTGCTTTCTGCATGCTTTTCACCAGTTTATATATATACACAGAGCCCCAGAAATGATCTATGTCTTGGACTGTCTGCCATTAGACAATCAAATCAGGAAAGCTATAAGATGATCTGCCGGCTTGTGACGTCATCCTGCAGGGAATGCAATGCTTCTCTAATGCACAAGATCAATGGCTGAGGTGGACTCACGGATTATGAGGCAGAATCTGGATCTGAATCAGAATTTGCACTTACTAAACCTTCATCTTTTTATACTCTCAAACAGCAGCTCTCAAGTGGTATCTAAAGTGGAGAAACTGGAGGTTTTGGACTTTATGGACACATCAGTAAGACTTAATAGACTGTAAATCAGAGGAAACATATTGAGTTGAAAGATATATTTAGAAGATCGTTGCCATGTAAGACTATCTAGATTGCCTGGTCAGGAGACATCCAGGAAAGCAGTGGCATTTGGACTCATATAGTGCGTTACGGCGAACTGCATTGTGGGTATTGCTCACACATTCATTTAAAGCAGACAGTGTTGAAGAGTAGCTGCACCAGAGTGGAATCTATTTTCAGAGGCATTAAGAACACAGGCCTATTTTTAAACATTTTCAGCACATAGCTCGGCTCGTGTTGCTCTACCTTAGTGTGATCAGTTGTCGCCGTAAGTCACCTCTCCCTTGGGGTTATGTATCTGGGCCGGATTCAGGTTGCATCAACACAACATACTGAAGGCGATGAAAACACTCAGCATGCACAGATCGACCAGCTACAGATCAGCCCTGATGAAAAGCAGGCTCCTAGAGAAAACTAAATATGGGCCTAAATAAAGCCTTGCCAAGTTAGTTTGACCTCAGCATGGTCAGTACTCCCAGTCTCCCAAGCTGTAAATTCCACTTTGAAAGATTTACCTCTCACACAGCCTACTGATCTTACCTCAGACCTGCTCTTTAGGCTGCTCCTCTTTGGTCTCACCAGGACATCTTTAAAGTCCAGTTTGAGGTCGGCGTCCACTCGTGGCATGGCTGAAGGCCTGAGTATGGATGAGATTCTCCTGAGCTGGGCCGGTGCACTTGCTGCTACACAGCTCCAGGCACCAAACCCGAATCGGCAGAAGCCCAGCGTATTTATAGTGTAGTAAGGGCCATCCCACTCCAGGCCCCCATGGCTTTATTTGGCGAGGGCCATACTCTACCACTCGTTTCCTCGCTCCCTGCTTCGTCCCTGCTCTCTCCTCTTACAGTGTGGAGTAACAGCAGCCAAGGCAGGCGCATTTCCCGTCTGGCCAGCTGACACACATAAACACACATTCGTGTACACACACACACACACACACACTCTGCGGCTCAGCTCAGCACTGCAGTATACGCAACGGCACACAGGCAGAAGCAGAACTCTAGCTAGCCTTTCAGACCGCCCCCTGGGGAATACGGGGGATGGGAAAAGGGGGAAATGAAACAGAAGAGGATGAACAAAGAAGGGATGAGGATGAAAGTATCTAATCTCATCCAGTCTCACTTGCTTATTATGCTTATAAGCATGAAAATTAAATGTTTATGTAATGCTTAATGTAATGTAAATGTAAAATATTCATTTTTGGATTTTTGACAGTTGAGATTGTTGGATTACAAATTTATAAAATGTTAAAACTAGGTTGTTCCCATTGTGTTTTACATTCTGAGGTAAAGATGATATTCTAAGGAAATCAAGTCAGCCAGCCCAGGTGTCTGAAACACTTTTGTCTTTTGTACTTCCNAGGTATGGGTGACACTGTCAGGCTGATTGGATTAGTATCCATGCATTTGAATGACACTGTTATGCTGATGAGATCCGAGCTGGGGTAACCAGCTGATTCCTGTAGAGCATTTGCATGCTTGTCTCCACCTTCATGTATCAATCCTCCTTGAAATGTATAAAACTCTAATGTATCACAGCCTCAGTTAGACTTGATGGCTGCAGCGACCGACCAGCGTGTTCTCAATAAAGAATCCTGCTGAAGAGAATCCAAGTCTCCTGGTCTTCACTGAAAAAGTTTCCAACAAGATATTTTGGACTGTGTGGTTGATTTCTTAATATTTTGGAAAAAAGCACAGGTAATTATAAGGCAGCAATGAACAATTCTATACATATACAGTAGATATATAAAATACAGCCAGTTTTACAAATGAAAAATGATTTATTCAGCACATAATTTAATTCAGTGATTTGTGTACATTGCATCTATAAAATCTAATAAAAACATTGAGAAATCTTTAATGATCAGTAAAAAAAGGTACATTACATTGTGTCAAATCACCTAGAAACCATGTTACACTGCTTGTTAAGACACTCCGTCCAGTTTGATGGTCCATGCCCAAGCAGCACTGAACGGCAGCTCAGGCAGCAGCAGGATCAGTCCTGATGAGCGCAGAGGAGCCCACTTTAAAGGCTCAGCGCTTCCCAGCAGAGTCACCTAACCAAATTAAGCAACACAACACTTATCCCAATTTGTCTGGATTGCACGTTTATATATTATAAACTAGCACTCCATAATTAATTGTAGTTTCATTATGATTTCCAATCGCAATACGGATGAGTATGCCTGAACCAGAATATAGAATAACTGAGCCGATTTTGATGCTGATTTCGCATAAATATTAAGCATGTTTAACATATATGACTCCACATCCTGTAGGTGGAATGTGGTGTGAAAATGCTGCCTTGACGTTGTGTGTGAAAGCCTGATGAACCAATGAACTGCTGTCCACCACGATTTTTAATCTAAAGCACTTATGCTCATAAGAAATTCTGTAAAATCCCACTGGATCTTTGGACTGTAGCAGATTTCCTTCACTTTTGATGTAAATGCTAACAACCGGAGGCTAATTTGCTCCGTTCAGTTGTATGCTGCTTTGTATGAAGTGCACGTAAATGTATGTACATGATTTGTGAGCTTAATTTGAAAGTGTACGGTGTTTTTTTTTTTTTTTTTCCGTCCTGGGCAAATCTTGTAGTGTGGGTGTTTGATGAGCAAAGGGAGACCCAGGACTAAAACAATCTGTGAAACTGATCTTTTCTCACATTTTGAACATTGCTTAGGATTGTATACATTTTTTAAAGTTAAGTTCCAGTTATCGATTGTCACTGACTCTACTCACTAACTTTACAGTTCTCTACTGCCTACTCCTAAAGAAATATAGGCTTCTTTTACAGAATGTGAACGAAAAGCCTGTTTTCTGTTGGCAAACTAGACAACAGATAAATTGGTTAAATAACTCTAATAAATAATTCAAAAAATATAATATTAAGCAGAAATATCTGTGAATCACTTTAGCCAGTATGTTGCCATGGCATGTAGCCTTATTAAACAAATTATAATTATTTTATTTTTTATTAAAAAATATAAATAAAATCTTTGCAAAGTCTTCAGTAATACGTACCACGGTATTGTCTGAGGTTACAGGTGAGGAGAGGACGAAGGAGTGCTGCGTGGGTTTGGTGTGAAAGATGGCGTACACAGCAGAGCCTTTGGAAGTGTACCTGTGAATGGGGAAATAGCTAACTAGTATTTAAAAATACTGCAATAAAACCAACAAAAAAAAAGTTCCTCACATAATCCTAATGCATGTTTCCTTGATTTAGGAGATGCAAAACATATTGCAGTCAACTGTTTTCTGCCCAAGTCGTCTTTCAGGTTATGGACAGATGCATTATGAGGGAATAAACCAAGACAGCATGCTGCTGTAGAAAAATAACCAGTCAATCACAGGGTGGTGTGATGTGGTCTGATGTGAAGTGGAGTTACTATAAACAAAACAAAGAGAAGAAAAAAGTGTTTCCTTGCTCTTATATGCCAGCAATTTGGCAACCATTACGTTTTTTTATTGATGTATATTATATAATGAACAGCACATCATACTTTTTTAACAAGTTATAATGTTGTGGAACATCCACGAAGCTACTTCCTGTTATCACTTATATTATGGCAGCTATAAACAGTTGTTCCATCACTACCCTTTTTTTTCTTGTTTGGAGTTAATTATAATAAAACTCTGAAAACTTCACAATATCAACGACTATATGTTTTTCTTTGTTAAATAATATGCTTTTAATCCCTTTATTATTAGCCTTAGATTAGGAGGCGCATCCACCATACTAGTCCCTGTGCAAGTTGGGACAGTTTTAGTATTGAGGCAAGCCTTGTGCAAGTATCCAAGTAAAAATTTATCACATTGCTTTAGGATTTGCAAGAGTAACTGACATAATCGAGCATTACTCAAAAAAAATCATTACGGTAGCTAGCCGATTGTGTTAGCTTGACATGTACTTGGGTTAAGCAAATAAGGCTACTCGCTATATAAAACAACTCAATGTTATGGTAACATCTCATCTATTAAGATTAATATAAATGATATTATAGATTCAGATATAGTGTTCCTCTGCATGCTCTTCGAGTACAAGCCTTTGATGACTGACTTAGCAAAGAGAACATTCCCTACTGTTAACTAACACACACACTCTAACACAATTAGCACATAGTGCGACCTCCATGTTTGTTTCGCTCTTGCTGTGACCTAGTGTGTGTTTTTATGCAAGATTTTCTGTTCATTTTGGTCCAGCAACCATGTTGGGGAGTGAGTATGATTACAGCAACAATCCAAAAAGTAAAGTGTGCAAGCAAGGGTATTCAGAGTAATAATAAAAAATAAACAAACATATTTCACTAGAAAATTAGAAAATATAATAAATAAAAAATCCTCACCAGACTGGCACAGTAGCATTCTCGGTCTGGACTCTCCACGGTGTGGTGGCGTAGATGGCCTCGCCATTCACCTTCAACCAGGCGCCAATACCCCGGAGGTACTCCTCAAAAATGGTCGGGATCACGCCATCTGACGTGGGTCCAACAAAGTCGTCCATCAAAGGAGGTATCCGGTGCCACTTCTGCTCTAGGACTTCACCTCTTTTTACGCTACTCTTTTACGCCTACTACACAGCCTTTGATAAGGAATAAAACACTCAGGGGCATGCTGATATGTCAAAAGAGTCAATGACAGGCTGGTCTAATGTGGACAAACCCTGAAGTTGATTATTTACCTATAACAACATGTCCAGAAATGTTTTATTCCTTTTGTTTCACAATGATAGCACTTTTTTAATTTTCAGTAAATGACGTCTTTTTTTATTATTAGCTTATAGTTACATTTAATGTTGTGGAATGTCCATTAGGCACCAATCAAGAACGATAGTCAAAGTAATGTTGTCGATATTTGTTAACAAGGGAGTGGTCGGAGAGAAACAAAAGAACGACATGAAATTAATAAGGCAGAAAAAAAAAACACAGCTTGTCATGTTACAGAGAAAGCAGAAATACAAAGCGCTCCTTCCATAAATGTCTCCTTACGGAAATTTTACGAACATTTTACTAAACAACACATTCTTAATCCATTTCTGTTTAGATTATTACATTTAATCCATTTATTATAAAAGGGCAACATATTTCACCTTTATAATGGTGGGCAAATCCATCAGTTCACTGAGCTTCATGTTCCTACGATAACCCCAGGAGTTTCTGTCTATTGAATTACATTTCTCCCATTTGTGCTTGGGCACGGTGGATGGAGTGTACTTATCAGCACAGTTGTAGTAACCGCCATGTTTACAGTACGTTCCATTCCCCCATCTGTCATTCACCACAATTACATCCTGCAGAGACAGAGTGACAACATAAAGATCCAGTTTAAATCAAATTAAAATGTAAGATAGTTATACAGATTATCATGTACAAATTACTGTATATCCTACACAGGCTACACTTCTCACCTTCACTGGACTGTCGTTGTAAAGCCAGGCTAAAAATTCAGTGGAGTTCCAGTAAGTGTCAGGGGCTTCCCAATCCCCGTCTGACCAGATCAGTTCTGGCTCGTACCTGAAAATACAAGAGGTGTTATCAGCTGATAAACACTGCCTGGTACAATATAAAGGTTAAAATGAGAAGACATGGCCAATAACTGGCGTAAGTGAAGCACAAGCAACTAAAGCATGCATAATCATATCTCTTATCTTAGGATCTCTGTTAGAGGTGTGTTTTATTATTTACACCCTTTTGAAAGACATGTGACATGAGTGCGTGACTGCTCCAGCTTACCTTTTTACAAGATCCATGAGCTCTGGCAAGGTTTTCCTATAAACAAATTCCTGGGTCTTAAAGCCTGACTTCTTGTCTTTTAGATACAGGGGATTGAACCATTCATACAAGGAGTGGTACACGCCATAGTGCAGAGACCTACAGGAAATATTCATTTACATGTCAGTATGTCAGTATACCCAATATGTAAGGAATTGAACATGACGGGGCATGTGGTTATAGGAAATTAATCAATTTCGGGGTGGACGGATGTGCCCTAAGATGAAGAAGAATTACTGTTATCACCCTGATGTTGACTATTTGGCAATAACACCATATACCGAAGTGTGTTAGTACTTTTCGGCATTTTGCCCACACTAACGATTCTTTTTTATTTATAAAGAAAGGCGTGTCTTACTTTTTGTCTGTTTATAGCTATGTTTAATGTTGCACCTTCAAAACAAGTTAGTTCCTGTTATCACTTAGATTTTTGCACCTATAAACAGCCGTCTCCTCACCAGCCTCTCATTTTAGTAAGACAAAAAATGCATGACTGTCGTGTTACAAAGAAATCACAAACTGCAAAATCCTCTGTCCTGAAGACTTTCCTGTGTCAGAAAACTAAAAGTTATAGCTTTACCTTTGACTGTTACACAGCACTGACACTGATGACTATGCTAAATAAAGATCTTCTCTTATACCATTCACCAGCACCGTGGTATAAATTTGTGTTTACACAAAGATAGGAGACTGTACACACCTATTCCGAATGGCAGTCCCCAGCTCTCCAACAAGGTCCCTGTGAGGCCCGTTATCAACAGAGTTCCAGTTCCACGAGGTCGGAGATCCCCAGTTAGTGAAGCCTTCATGGTGTTTCGTAGTGAAAACCACGTACCTGTATGCCATGACACAAGTTCAGAAACAAAACTCATAGGACAGGGTTACTATAGTAAACTGAACTGGTCCTGAAAAACTTGCATATTTTGCTGTTTTTCATTTCTCTAGCACACCTGAACCAACACATCAGAGTGTGAGATTCTGTATACTGGACTTGTTCTGTGGTGCAAAAATTAAAGGCCACATACTGGCATTAATACTTTGGCTTTATAGTTGCTCCATCATTCCTAATACTCAAGTATATCTCCCAACTCTTGTGTAACATAAGCAAGACATGACACAAGATACACTAACAGAGTTCAGTGTTGTTGGAAGCTTATTTCAAACCAAGAATGAAACAAATGCACTCCTGAGAGCTCCTGTGCCACCACTTGCTCCTTTACTTTTGCTGAGTGAACTGTTTGGGGGGAAAATCTAGAAACAGGGAAATTCCCTTATATAGTCTTCTTGTACGCAAAGGTAAAAATCATGATAAGGATTCAAACGTTTGATGTAAAATTCAAACTAAGATATGTCTGGGTGTACAACATTTTCCAAAAATATCTTCTGGGATTTTTTTGTTTTCTTAAAAGATCATTATTAGGTTATCAGCCCATCAAGGGTCACAAGACTTAAAGAAGAAATGAAAGAAATGAAAGGGAAACGCTCCCATACTAACCTCCTTTATCTACTTATTTAATTCTTGCTAATTTTATGACCAATGGTTTGTTGTTAAGACCTTAAACAAACACACTTAAGATTTTGCCAATTTGGGCTTGATTTTTTATTTTTTTTTGCCCAGGAGTGTGTGTGTATATATAAAACAAAATTAAAATATATAAACAAAATACAAAATGATTTTTCTGGAAATAAATATTTTAATTCTAACAACATGAAAAGACTAGACTTTATTTGTTTTATTAAGTATGCAAATGTAGGCATATTTTATAAAAACTATTGATTCTGTGATTCTGCAACATGAACACTAAAGGTATAAGACATAACGCTGATGGTGAGTGGTCCAGTCTTGTACCTTTAGTTCCTGAGAGGCGATGGAAAACATGGACATCTAATGATCTTTTATATCAAAGCACGTCCACCTCAGACTCATGGATTACTCACTTGGCTCCTGAAGCCTCGAACACTTCCGCCCAGTCGTCAGGCTGGAAGAACTGCGCGTTAAACTGCGGTGCGAACTCGGCGTATGTGAATCCCGGAGGATAATTCTCCAGCATGAAGGCGATGTATGCCGGCTCCAGCGCGCCCTGCCAGTACCACCAGAACCACTCACTGCCGAAAGCCGGCACCGAAAACACCCCCCAGTGGACGAACAGCCCGAACTTGGCCTCGTCGTACCACTTAGGCAGAGGTCTGGCGTCCAGGCTCTTCCAGTCGGGCTTGTACCGCTCCCCACTGACCAGCCCGCAGCACACTGCGCAGAACAGCAGCCTTAAGCGCATCGTTTAACCCGACTCAGCAACAGGTGAGCAGGAATGTAGAGCGAATTTACTGCAGATTATTTACTGTGATTATCACTGCAGGTGGAAGTGAACATCCGTATGTGAACACCCTCTGATGACAGTAACCATCCTCATTCATATGATTTTAGTATAAGCTCGATAGGTTTTGCATTTTCGCTTGGGTTGTATACCGGTCATATGACTGTATTTCCGCGTTTATCACATGACTTTCTAGGAGCGTTTGCTGCGTCATTACTGCGCCGCTTTTACGCATTCGGCAAACACAGGCAATGGATTAGGATTATTTGTGTTATTTCTCTGACGTACATTTATTAAAATTCATTTAGTGGGAATTTTAGTTAATTGGGAGGATGAGAATCCCTTTATGACTTTTGCTTGTATATATAATTTTAATATATTTATATAATTGTGATATATTTTACTGGGAAAATATAGAAAAGACATCAAGTTTACACTGTGCAGTCAGGGACCCCTTGACAACAAAATCAAAATCCACTGACCCCGGCACATTTATTTTTATGAAATATTCAAATATCAGACACATTATTCAATTGTGTACAATAATATACTGGCTATTTAGCCATAAAAGAGCCATAGAACACACCAGAATGAACTCATTTCATTCAAGTTGGTATAATAATGCAATAATATTTATAATAACTTTGATAATGGTGTATTGTGAGTTCTATCTCTGCAGCAAAATAAAAGCATTATGGATTCCTGGACCACTGCTGTATAACAATCAGCTGTTACAGTGACTACAGCCTCTCAGCATTACGCCATCCAGACCAAAAACAGGAATAAAGAAAAAGACACTTCCATTGAAGGGCACCGTGGACACACACATTCACACCACAAGCAGTTTGGCCAATTTATCCAATTCACCTGGCATGGTTTTGTGAGGTGGGAGGAAAGCGGAGACCTCAGATGAAACCCACAGATACTGGGAGAACATGTGAAACTCCACAGACAGTAACTCTTATCATTATCAACTCTCATCAGTTATCATTTTGATAATTGTTGATATTTGCTTCCTCAAAAATGAGAGATAAATTCGAATTTTGTATCAGCTATCCAGTATAAAAACGGCATTACCGCAGTTGCCTGCTGTGTGACAGACACTCTGCCTAAAGCAGTAAAACTACAAGCTGCAATATAAGGCTATACTTTAACCACTCTCTGGTTAGGTCTGAGATGTGCTAATAGGGTGATTCTATGATTGGGGTCATTTGTATCCACCTGATATTACATCTACAAATATGTATGTAAAGTGGCTTTCACAGCAACCTATGTGCATGTTTCAGGTAAACATTAACAGATTAACATTAAAAACCTATCTAGAGCACTTAGAAAACAGCATTTTTGCCTGTCCCAGCACACTATGACAACAATTTAACTTCAAATCTAATAATTAAACTACTTCAAAATTCTTATTTTTGCATTATTGTGTGAATCATGTGTGAAACGTTTTAGATTTGTGCCACAACATTCATTTTCATCCATATAAAATATTTAGAATATTCCTCAAGTCACATGTCCGTAAGGAAGTGGCATTGTCTGAATTTCCTGAAGATCATGGGAGTCAGAACATTAGGAGATGGCTTAACACATTTTTGAATGGCTCAATGCATGTTTTCTTAGATTCATAGATTTGAAAAAGGATTATCTAACAGGGGCTAAATGCTTTATCCTTATTGCTTTATCCTTATGTCGAGTTCGACTTAACTTGGAAGTGGGAAGTCAGAATGCAGAATTACGCCTTTTTTTATCTCCATGTGTTCGAGCTACAAATTGGGGACAGAAATGGACACCTACGTGTTCATCTTTTGTTAGCAATAATCTTCTCAGGTCAGAGTAAGGAGTTATTCACTCTCAGAACAGCAGACTAAAGTCAGTGTTATAGTTTTAACAAGCAAATGTCTTTATGCTGATTGATCTAAAGCAACTACTAGTGTATATACAGCGTAATTTATTTAAAAGTAAAGATCTGACATCACATGCAA
The DNA here is from genome assembly GCA_037577455.1 of Pangasius macronema. Classification (NCBI taxonomy): domain Eukaryota; kingdom Metazoa; phylum Chordata; class Actinopteri; order Siluriformes; family Pangasiidae; genus Pangasius; species Pangasius macronema. The sequence continues at coordinate 7,022,241 of CM074967.1, read as the reverse complement.
CTGTCCTTAAAAATGACTGACATAAAAATGAGATTTGTTGAAAGAATCTGATTGTCCTGAAATGAACAGAATGTGTGTGTGCCATACGTACACCGCATTAAGCTATCTGAATACACAGGAATACATTAGAGCTCAGTATTACAGGTCAGTATTTATTTTGAATACATCTTATTTAATAGCAAGGCTGCAGCCTTTCATGGCATACAGCAAAAGGTGAGCATACAGAAAAAGTTACATATAAACGTAAATAAAAACTAAAGTTATAAAAAAGTTGCACTTTGGTCATACATCACTTCCCCGCTATAACTGCACTGACCTATAAATACCAGTTCTCTGTTCAGTGAGACTTGTGGGTTTTATGATTGAAGCAGTAACAGTTCAGATCCTGATTTTACATTAACTTTCAAAATGTCATTCAAGGCTGCTGTAAATGCTGCAAAAAACTCTCGAAACACTTTTAAAAGTATCACGAGTTACACTGTAGAAACATTCAGTAGAATAGGGCTGCACAATTAGTGATACTGTAATCGAGTAACACTGTGGTGTCTGTGCTGGAACTGTCGGATAATCACACCACCTTCAGACAATTCTGCAATCTTCCTCTCCAACACATCAATTTCATTCTGCTACCCGCGCAAAACTGAAGATCACATGACAGAGTAGGGCAGATCCGTGACAACCTTGATTACACACTATGGTGACTTGTTAAATTTGAGTCTAGCTGTATTTAAATGAAAAAAATGTAAAAGATATATGTTGTGTTTATTCAACGATTTATACACTTAAAAGAAAGATTTAAAGCAACACGAAAAAGCCTGTTTTCTGTTTATTTAAAATGATAAAGTGCTTAAATTGTCTAAATAATTATGATAAATAATTGTGATTTAAATTTTCATGATTATTTCAGCCCTATAAGCAAGATAAATTAGCTTAGATACATTAGCCTCTCGTGATTTAAACCTAATTTCCAAATATCACATTTCCATTTGTTTTGAGTTTGCTATGCTCTGTGTGATAGGTTCACAAAACATTTTACAGTCAAGGATACCTTTAACTGTTTTAAAAATAAATCTCCTCAGTACAGATTTATTTTACAAAAAAAAAAAAAAAGTCCCATTTATAGGCACAATAACTTTGACCATGGTGGACTGTACACCACTGTAATAAAATAAAGTTTTGGACCCCCTAGCTATGCTTTAAGGACCCCTGGGGCTCCCCAACCAAACTTTGAGAACCATGACTCTATATGAAATGACTTTGATGCAGCAGATCTATAGACAGACAATATTTCAGTCTAGAAGATAACCTACATGTATGTAATAGCTATAGCACTGTAATAACTTGTCTAGTTTTACAGTAATTAAGATTCCCTTAGGATTGATGGGCATGGTAATTCTTTTACACCTGCTCAAATTTTCCTTCTTGACACTCACTACATAATGTGCAGCTTTAAGATGACCTGTTATTGGCATTATCAAAATCCAAATACTGCTTGCAGTACCTTTGAAGCAAAGTTGTTATTTCATAATTACTAAAGAGTATTAACCATTTTTAAACTAAATTCAGTCAATCGATTCCACCAGAGCTGTGGAAATTTGGTTCTTAAAGACCGCAGAGACCCGTAAACACGATTACAGTTCAGTACTTACATTAAGTACTCATACTAATTGGCATCAGGCCAAACAAGATTATTTTTTCCAGAACAATGAATATCAAGATATGTCTATATATTTAGTCTTCATCTTGCTGTAGTGTATATCAGAAGGTTCTCCGGGACACCTTGACAGCTTGGTCTGTTTACTAAACTTTTAGTAAGGTGAATGAGGGAGAAGCCATCAGAAACACCAGTATGTTTCTCGATGCCTACAAGAGACTTCCCCCCTCTGCAAGCTGCCTCTGGAGGTCCTTCTTATCGTCCACTTCCCCAGCGCCAGCACTGGGCTCCTCATCCCCGTCCACCATGAAGACAGGCCAATCCGAGTCCGTCGTGCCCTGTTCCACACTCACAGACTGGCTGCTCAAGTTCATGGAAGGAGAGTCCTCATTAGTTGTAGTGACACAAGTACAACTATCACAGAGGCCAAAGCGCTTCAGACCCTGAGACACGGCTCCAGAGAAGACACGCCTGCAGCCCTTACACACGATGGGCCAGGTCGCACGATGGACCTGTCAGAACAAGGGCACACATACACAAGATTAAGTCAAGGGTGCACAGAGGTGTCCTACCTCAGGCCAAGCAGATTTTGCATCAGGGTAATTAGTGTTTTATGCCGACAGACTGAGGGGGAAAAAAAAAAAAAACCTCCGTACTGACTTTAACAAAACAAAAGTTTTCACTGAGCATGTAGCTATGTTTAAATATAATGCACAGTTATCCACAAGACTTCACTGCAGAATATTATATATATATATATATATATATATATATATATATATATATATATACACACACACACACACACACACACACACAC
>CM074967.1:6990375-7019667 GCA_037577455.1 Pangasius macronema | reverse complement strand
TCTTCTTTTGGCATTTTGAAGAAGTTCTTACAACCTGGTTACGATCCAGCAGTGTGAAGTGTGAATACTTGTAATATCTTCCCTGGTCTTAAGATTTTTTTCAGGAGTGTACACACACACACACACACACACATTCATCAATTCATTTTTACTTTGCTTTTCCTAGTTGGGGTTGTGGTGGCAACAGGCTGAGAACCTCCCTCCAGACTTCTTAACCCGAGTCATAGATTCCAGCTACTCCTGGGGGAGCCTCAGAAATTCCCAAACCAACTGTGACATATAATCTCTCCAGTGAGTCCTGTGTCTGCCTCAGGGCCACAATCCAAAAGCCAGTTTCCATTACAATGGTCTAGTCCTTCTAAGAGTCTCCCTCTCCCCTTATAGGTATGGCACCTGACCCCCACCCTTCATTTTGTAAGTGGTGAGCCCACTAGATGGCACTATGTCACCAATTTGGGATGAGCCTGACCGGGTTACTTGGGCAGCCCAGTCACCAAATGCTCGTCTGCGGGCACCACCCTAATCCTGGTTCGTGTATTTTGGTGAATCTCAGGACTCAGTCACCAGGGGTTTACCCTACACTGCCCTTAGATCTATTCACCAAAGGGTGGCCCTACAAGGAACATTAAATCCCTTATGACATAGCCCTGAGGTTCACCAAAATACACAAGCCCCTCAGCAATAACAAGAGCATGATACAAAAACAGGCTGTGGAATGTGATTTAAAAAAAAATGACTAGAAATGTTTTCAGACTGCAGGAAAACCACTCATATTGAGTATGCCAGAAAAACTTTGATCTGTCTGTCTGAACACAGTTCTTGACAAAGAATTCATGGACTTACGGTGACAGCATGAGTGCGTAGATGCTCCTGTCGAGTGAAACGCTTTCCGCAGATCTCACACGGGTATGGCCTCTCCCCTGTGTGACAGCGGATGTGCCTCTTCAGAATGCCCTTCTGTTTGGTTGTGTATGGGCAGAAAGGACACTTATGCAGCCTCCCTGAGTAGAAAACTGCAATTTAACGATTAAGCCTGTGTGTTAAACAAGGTTTCCAAACAAACAAANAGAGAGAGAAACAAAAGACACAAGAAAAGCAAAAGCCAATCTCACCTGCATCCTCCACATACCAGTCGCTTTGGATCTCCATACTGCAGGAGCCTCCAGGACCAAGTCCTTCATCTACTCGACCCATCATATTACTGCTTCCCAAACTGTGGCCAAAATGAGGCACGAGCTCCTCACGGTGAGAATTGGCACCTCCACGTAGCAGCACATCTACATACTGCTTCATCTGATAGTTGGGGTACGGAGGCAGGGATGTTGGCTCACTGCTAGGTGCAGGACTTGAGCTGAGAGTTCTGTCTTCACCATTGCTTGGGTTTTCATACAGGTCCATGTCCTTAGCTTCAAGTGAACATTCACCTTCCTCATCAGGGTCAAATTTAATCTTGGTGTGCACCGGCACGACAAGCATCCCTGAAGACGATGGGTTGATTACGTCTTGCGCTGGGTTGCTCTTAACAGCTGCATTGGCGGGAGGCCGGTTGGAGAACCCTCCCTGCGAATTCTCACTCTCTGAGTCTTTGCTACTGGTAGCAGCTGGTGTGGAGGGAATATCAGAGGACGCCTCAACGGAATTAGGCATTTCCATACTCTGTGGGGTTCCCCTGTCCGTTTGGGAAGTGGACGCTGCAGGAACACTGGAGACTGAAGCTGACGTACCACTGTCAGCAGGTCCTACTCTCTCTTTGCCCATTTCTCTCTGGCTCTCCTTCTCCCTGTTACAGATCTCCAACGATGATTTGATGTAGCCTTTGCAAAAGTTCACTACGTCCGTCATCTGCAAGTAGCTGGCAGCGGACATGATCTCAATCACATTATCAGTGCGCAGGTCTAGACGACCGGAGTACAGAAAGTCCAGAATGAGTGAAAAGGCATCTGCTGTGACAATGTCCAGAGAAGCCGTGCTATGCCTGTGGCCACTATCCTGCAAGTAATGCACCAGCAGAGCTCGGAAATAGCCGCTGCTCGCAAAGAGGATGTTTCTGTGCGCCTTGAACACGCGGCCCTCCACGATGATGCTGCAGTCGCAGAAGAAGTCCCTCTTACGTTGTTCGTTCAGCTCAAATAAAAGCTTGGAGTGATAAGAGGGAACCTCCATCTTGTTCCTGTACATACAGGCCAGAGCTGTGTTTCTGTGCCAAACAGGGGGAAATAAATAGTGTGAAAAGCCATGACACATGGAAATTCCGGCACAAATTCTCGAGAACCAAGAAGACTAGGAAAATAAACAGACTCTCATTTGCCATATCTACCATATAGGTGCACTTTATAAAGTGAGAGCAGTGAGAGCCCAGCAGTGAGAATTTATAAATCCAAGCAAAACAGCTTGGCTCGGAACGCACCCTTATCAGTGAAAGACAAGTTAACATGCCATTAAACAATCTAAAAAAAAAATGCCATAACTGTAACACTCACTGACATTTAGCTCACTGGATTTCTTAGACCGTAGCCTATTTGCACAAATGTGAGGATGTTTTTTTTTTTTTTTTTATAAATACTGAAACTACAAATCACTTTGAGCAGAGCATCTGCCAAATGCTGTAAGTGTAAACTATCTGTAAGTGTGCCACTATCATGTCAGTGCCCCTCAGACAATGCTCCACCATCCAAATAAGCACTACTCGAGTTGACTATTGATTTACAATCCCACTATACCCGCAGTGAGTCTTCTCCTAGACAAGGGAAAACTCAGACCAAGGAGCTGTCCAAAGAAGGAGTATAACGGAGTCCGAGTTTTTCTTTGCCACTGTGGTCTCTGGCTAAACCTACATCTGGATTTCTGTCAGTGGTAGTCCTATGGTGGTAGTCCATTGAGGTACAGAAGAGTGACAAACTTGTGCATGTATAGGATAGGGGCAGAACGGTGGTGCAGCTACAGGGTTCCCAGTTCGATTCTGAGCTCCAGTTACGATCTGTGTGCAGTTTCGCATCTTCCCCCTGTTTCCATGCTGGTTTTCCTCTAGTTTCTACCTACCTCCCAAAAAACATGCCAGTAGGTGGACTGGCGACTCTAAATTGCCCGTAGGTGTGAATGTACGTGTGTGCGTGGTGCCCTGCGTTGAACTGGCATTTCATTCAGGGTGTATTCCCACATCACGCCCAGTGTTCCTGGGACAGGCTCTGGACTCACGTTCTGGGACTGGTTCTTCTTCGACAATGACTTCTACTTACTTAAATATTATCACCAAGAATTATTGAACCTTTTAAGGTGTATGTTAACGTAATATATGTAAATGACAATTATTACTATTAAAATGGATTTCTTTTCTATTCCCAGGGGCATTATTCAATATTTCTGATTATTAATTAGGAGTACTTTGGACAGGGTATTCCTCCTCACCCAGCTTCACTACACATTTCTGCTCATTTCTCATTAGTGTCGCATAAAGAAGACCCTCTTATCTTTAGACGGCATTAGGCTTTCTTCCAGCAACTCTAAAGTATAAAATAATTCGTTACACCACATGTAGTCTTTTCTAAGACCATATAAAACGTAACCCTAGCCACACACTGAGATAACTCTATTAGTTTGGTAGCTATGTATCAGTTCCCCAGCTAATTCACACCTTTCTTTTTAAACAAGGAGTCTACGCTATGCATGCTAGCACGCTAGCTAGCAAGATGTTTATTCTATTGTTTCCACTGACAAAAAAATCTAACTGGGTGACCTGGAACACAGATTCTGTAAACTACTTACCTCCACAAACCAAAGTCTCTATAATTCCAGCAGGTTGGCTATTTATTCCCAGAAAGTTCCGATGCTGTTTTCATTGCTAAAATCTAGCCACTTCCGGTATCTAAGTAGCCTCACGGGAGAAATGACGACATACGCGTAGGCCAATGAAAAGGCGGAATGTTGTCTGAGGCGGAATCAGAGACTGTTCATGTTTCTCAAAAGTCCCTTTGTGCAATTTCTGTTTCTGCTAATGGTAAAATGTTTATGATGTAAAATATTACACGTCAGACCTAATGTCATTTCTCTGCCTCTGTTAAAATGAAGAAAGAAACATGATTTTTCTTCTTCACACACACACACACACACACACACACACACACACACACACACACACACACACACATATATATATATATATATATATATATATACACTTCTATACACTCACGGTCCACTTTATTAGGAACACCTGTACACCTGCACATTCAGAGTTATCTAAACAGCCAATCATGTGGCAGTAGAGCAATGCAGATATACAGCAAGAACTTAATTTAATGTTCACATCAAACATAGAAGAAACAGAAACATAATGAAGAAATAGTGTAATCTCTGTGACCTTGATCGTGGCATGGATGTTGGTACCAGATGAGCTGGCATGAGTATTTCAGAAACTGCTGATCTCCTGGGATTTTCACACACAATACTTCTAGAGTTTACACAGAAGGGTGCAAAAAAACTAAAAAAAAATAATAATAATAATAAAAAAAATTTGAGTGCACAACAGTTCTGCTAGTGAAAAGGCCTTATCGATAAGAGAGGTCAGAGGAGAATGGCCAAAGCTGCCAGGGAGGACCCGTGGTGAGCAGAAAAGCATCTCAGCATGCACAAACACCAAAACCTTGAGGTGGATGAGCTACGACAGCTGAGGACCACATTGGGTTCCACTCCTGTCAGCCAAGAACAGGAATCTAAGGCTATCATGGGCGCAGACTGGACAGCTGAAGACTGGAAAAAGACCAGGTGATTTTTTTTTATAGTCCAGTTTCAATGAGACTGTGCCAATGATAGCCTCAGTTTATGAAATACACAAATCAGCCCTTCTGGTACCAACGTCAAACTCACAGAGATCACACTTTTTTCTTCATTCTTATGTTTCACATGGATATTAACTGAAGCTCTTGACCTGTATGTGCATGTTTTTTTTGCATTGCGCTGCTGCCACATGATCGGCTGATTAGATAACTGAATTGATGTGCAGGCGTACAGGTGTTCCTAATAAAGTGGACGGTGAGTGTGTATACATATTGACCTAGACCTATGTCTATAAGTTTTCATGTCAACTTGCTATTGTCACAGTGATTATGAAACTGTTTTGGAAAAGTGTTTGGAAAAGTTTGTCTTCTTTAAAATATCTTGTATCATTAATGATTATTTTGGTTTTCAGTGTGATTTGACTTTGTAATGCTTTTATTGCAATTTATCATAGAATTCTCACTCTTTTGCATTTACTAGAATGTATAATAAAGTATGAATTATTATTATTATTATTATTATTATTATTATTATTACATATGTTGTGACGTCACATAGAAGGTGGTGGTCTTCCCCCGCGTTTTAGGGACTTTGTGACCAGGACATTTCAAGACTATTCCATCCAACGTAGATGCAAATATTCAAATGACAGTGTCATGAAGTATCCACTGAACTGTGTTCAAAAGAAAGATAAATATTTTTTTTTGTGTGAAAACACAAAATGGTTCTATTCTTTACTTACCCACACTGCGGTCCAGCCACAGTGTCGATCCACTCACTCACTCCACCGTGTCTGCTCTGAGAAGATTGTTTCTATGAAACAAACATTTGTTTGCTTCCTTCCAGACTGAAAATAGCTTTTTTTTAACATGTGGACCGAGATAAAGAAAACACAACGTTCCTGCGGATCGCAGCACGCCCGTGCAGCACAATCCACAGCTCTTAGAAGTGTTTTTACACGGAGGGGTCGCAGGGTGACATTTGTTTAAAGAATTTTCCCATGGTGAAGCCACAGAGCACAAAAGGCTTCATGGTGGCCTTTCGAAACCACAGAGCAGGCAGGCGGACAGAGGCTGCCCTACAACCTCTTTTGAAAATGTAATTTATGACACCTCATAAAGCTTATTCATGCTCATAATCTCTGTATGTAAACCAGAATAAACCAGAGCGGTGTCCCCTAGTCTGTAAAGTCAGGGTTGCACATGTCAAAGCCTGACTCTGATGTGGCTCATGGTCACACAATAACCCAGTGGGAGTAAAAGAAAAGCTTTGAATTTCATGTTTGACACATCAGGTTTTCTCAAGGTATTCCCTAGTCTCACACAACTGCTCCTCTGCATTCCTGCGGGAGGATCTAGAGAGCGTGACCACTTGAATATAAGTTCCAGAAGTCAGGGTGTAGAGTGGGTATTAACCTTAAGTTGAGAGTAGTTAGTTTATACCTAGCTATTGCATGCTCAAAAAAACTGCTAGAAGTAGCCAGATGATGTCATAAATTAATTAGCATATTAACTGAACCATCATGATCATTTGCATATTAAAGCATGTAAAATGAAGAAGGAAGATTTTCTGAAGATACTCAGAATATAATATGTATATATATATATTTATTATTGAAGATGTTGTCTTTGGTCATGGCACCACAAACTAAATATTTCTGAATTTACAAAATACTATGATAGAAGAACGCAGAGAAAAAGAAGCAGTGGTAGTGAACCATTGGGAAACAATAAATCTATCTATCTATCTATCTATCTATCTATCTATCTATCTATCTATCTATCTATCTATCTATCTATCTATCTATCTAGTGAAGGTTTCTTTAAGAAGAGGATTACTGAACATTTATGGATGTTGTCTCCAGTGTTAGGGCTTTGTGAAGGCCAGTGAGCTTTCCTCCATGGGAAGGTCTTCAGTACAGAGGGCTTTGCCCTTTCCATTTTCTCTCTAACACAGCAAGCGGTGTTTTTGTCATATTATTTTCACGAGAGTACAAAAGAGAGGCTGGTGAGGGAACAACAGTTTACAGCTTCTGGAATATAAGTGATAACAGGAACTAACTTGTATTGCGTATGTTCCAGAACAATAAAATGTAACTATAAATGGTTAAGGAGCATGATGTGTCATTCCTTAATAAATTTAATGTGATACAAGAGGACTTTGGTGGGGTAAATGTAACTGCTTTACATCAGGACACATCACACCGCCCCGGTATTGATTATTTTCCTATAACATTGTGGCCATTTAGGCAAGTGACAGCTGTTTCCTGTGATAGCTGCTCTCCTGAGTGTAGACAAACACCCTGTGTGGTGTTCTGATGTGCCAGTGCATGGAGAGGAGCTGTGCTTTCCCAGATGCACACACACACACACACACACACACACACACACACACACACACACACACACACACACACACACACACACCACAGACATATTTAAAGCCACCAAGAAACACTGATTAAAGAGGAAGACAATGGGAAGCGATTGCTACGGAATGGTGGCCTTGATTTCCAGCACCCTGCCCCTCATGGGTTTAAGAATGTGCCGTGAAACTTTTTGAATTAGCCCAGAATCTCTGGAATTTGTTCTGTGGCACCAGCGCAAACCAGCTCTCATTGATCATAAGATTCGAGAGGCTCAGAGGCTTTCTTGACTGTCTTTGTTGTGTGCATCTGTGTATGCGTGTGTGCATGTGTGCGTGCATGCGTGCGTCTACAAAATCCACAGCAAAGAGTTTAGAAGATTGAACAATGATTACGGGGGAGGGTTCGATGATATGATCCCATCTCTTTGGGTTTAATAGGACAGACGCCCCTCTTTGGTCTAAAGACACCGCTGTCCTCTGTGGTCGTGGGCACGAAGGGGAAATCTCCTCTCACTGTAATTACCACTTAATGCAATTGTGCCTTTTGGGTCTTTCTTCTCCTTTACAATTCATGCCTTCCTGAGGAAAATAAGAAAACTTTTTAATGATCACATACTTTCTGTATATAGAAGGAAAGAACAGTAATTAATTGCACAAGTCTGGATGAGCTATGATCATGCTTGCTGTCTAGAATTGATGGAGAAGTTGCTGGAGTCGTACAGAAAAGTCCGACGAATTTCATGAGTGAATAATCGCAGGATTCACGTGTGAAATTTACACGTGCTTTTTAAATTCACATGGCCTTTTTTTTTCATTTCATTTATTTTCATACATTCATTTTTCACATGTACTACCTGTGTTCTTATTTTTCACGTGATTTTTTATGCATATATGATTTTTACATATGAATAATCTATTTACACATATAATTCTTTACTCATGATTCATTTATTTTCACATGTACATGTGTTTATTATTTTTCATATTATTTTGTACCTGATTCATTTAGCTTCTTGTTCATTCTCCATATGTAATGCTTGTTTGTATTTTTCATATGCGAAAAATGTTTTCATATCTCACATGATTAATTCCTTTCCTTTTTAACATGCCATCACATTCACATATTCAAATATGACATCATATTCACATGATTTCACGTGTGCATAACAGGGCATAACATGTTGAAGTGCACTTGCAAGGATTTTTCCCAGGTGATCACATATTACCCAACTAATCACTTGTGACACACATGATGATGTGAAATGTATATGAGAGTAGTCTCCATTCATCAGATAGTCATCCACATCTCACTGTCACTGTCACAGGATCATTTCCAGCATCCAGCAGAGACAGCGAATAGCCTGTGTATGTCCTCTGATGTATACAAGACGTGCTCCAGTGCTAAAAGGATGAGATTGTGTTTGGGACTGCGTGCATGCGTTGTTGTGTTTTTTTTGTATGTGGTTTGGACAGGGCTGCGTCCGTGCCAAACAATGTGAGCTTTTAGTGGCTGAGTGAGTGAGCGTGTGACTGTGGTACACTGCTGTTTGGCTTCCTGCTGCTGCTACCTACGCTCCGGCTGCCGGTGCTCTATGCTTGGCTGTAATGACAGGGCTGACTGGATGTAATTAAGTTCAAACTTAGCACCATGGCAGCTGGAGCTGGAGGCTTGCAACCCTCACTATAATACATTCTGACCACAGAGTGACAGCTCTCAAAGACTCGCCAAAACAGTGAAAAAAAGCCTGAGCTTGCCTCTCACCTCTCTGTCTGAGTTTACACCACACAGCCATGCCCAATATCTATCCATCTCCAGGAGCTTTATCTTATATCACCGGGCCTCTTTGCTTTTCTATTGCAAGTCACAATCACATACCAAGATGACAACAAATTTTTGCCTTGTATCAAATAACAGATCAAGAAGCAGAACCTTCCGTCATCAGATCCTCAGCTCGTCACTTCCACTCCTCCTGCACACCCTGCATAATCCTGTTCTGGGAGCTTGAAGATTAACCTCTCTTTAAAATGCTGTGACACCTTTTTTGAAGCTTATTTCTACTGCCCCAGAAGGAAGTGTTAGAACAATCTGTCTTTGATAATATGTCACTGATATGTTTCGAACTTGGAAGAGCTCACAGGCCATGGTTATTGAAGTAGTTCAAGAATAAAATGATGCCAAACTCAATGTATGTATGGCATGATCTCATTTGAATTCTCATGAGTGTCAAAGGGTGTTGATTAATTTTCTAGAACAGCAGTTCTGCCACTGCAATGGACTGGTGTCCCATCCAGGGTGTACCTGGAATAGGGTCAGCCACTGCCACCCTGACCAGGATAAAGTGGTTACTAAACCTGAGTGATAGGAACTCCGGCTATAATTCAATTCACAGGTTTATATTAATTCATTAGTTCTAATATGTTTTTGTTTCAATAGTAACAGCCAATTCACAGAGACTTGTATGGTGGATGACCTAGGGTTATCCTATACAATTCTATATAAAAAATAGAATAAAAACCTATATAATATATATATTGCTTTGTAATCGTCAGTATGTTTTCCAACACAGGTATTAAGGACAGAGGAACTTTCGGGAACATGACAAGCAGCCTTTTTTAAAAAAACCTTTTAATCAGTATAAATAGCTGTGGTATAAGAGGAATACAACACTATGAGATGTGCTATTATAAGTAAATAGTCAACGTCAGCATGGTAATAGTAACTCTGCTTGATGTCGAGCCACATCACACCATCTCATCTTTGATTATTTTCCTAAAGCAGCATATCCTGTCATGGGTTATTCCTTACTATGTACTATACAAGTATTGTACACAAATATTATTATTCATTTGCTATTTTGGGCTATTTAGCTGCATTATTTGTTCTAAGAATCCAATTATTAAGCCTGCAGCTGAATTGGAAATGTAACTTACAATATGTTTTATCCCATTACAGCCTTGAGTAAATATCTGAACATTAGGAACTTCAAGCAACCATCACCATCTATAACTCAAACAGATGATATCTCTTGCAAACAAAATATAGCCTAGTAATTGTAAATATTGTGTAACGTTTAGAGTCTTCATGCCAAAAGTGTGCCATTGGCCAGAGGGACAAAATGAGACAAAATGAGTTATTCATTTTTGCTCTTTGCTCTTGCATTTTATGCTCCTCTTCTCCAAATCATAAAAGATTTAGTCGTGTGTGATGTGGTCAGGAACTTCAGTCAGAATTAACTGATTACCGTAGAACTGCCAATCCTGTGAGTCATGGCACGGACATTCTTTCGGCTCTTAAAAATAGAAACCGGTTCTCTCTTCTTTGGATTTGTTTTTCTCATTGGATGTCTGTGGGGCATCCTCTCTTGGTTTATGAGACTCGAATCATAACCAGATCCCTTTTTCCACTTTCTCCCTTTCCTTCCCTTCTGTTGTCGGAGCTTGTTTAATCTTGAGACGAAAATTGGCTTAGTGTGGGAACGACACAAGTCTTTACGGATGGGTTTTGTTGTTTTAGTTTGCATGTTTCTTTTTTCAAAGCCATGCGAAAAGCACTATCTTTGCCAAAACCTCATAAACTGAGATAAAAAAAAAAAGAGAGAGAAGGAGGGAGACCACAGCACCACGACAAAGATAGGGTCTGTCTGCTACGAAAGAGCTTTACAAATGACAATCTTCCCGAGGAAAAAAAAGACAGAGAGAGGACGACAGCGTTTCGGGGGAGAAGGCAAAAAGGGAAAGAAATGTGCATGGAATTGGGGGACAAAGGGGAGGAAACATTCCCCTGGCCACATTAAAGACATAAAAAAGAAAACAAACAGAAAACATGTCTGACATGAAGACACTGGTTTCTGTGGCGACAGACAATGAGTGCTTGTGGCTTGGTGAGGCCTGAGCAGCCTGTCTGTGTCGCGGCACCAGCGAGAGTTACCGCAGTCAGGCCTTCGATCAGGGCTCTGTACTGTGGGAACAGTGCTTGAAAGAGACCTCGCCTGGGGCCACAAAAGGCCCTTTCTGCTTCTTCTCATTGGCTTTTCCCTCCTTATTTATCTTTCGGGAGTCTGGATGAGGCGAGCGTGGCTCGGCGGGTAAACAGCAGAGCTGACTTTCTCTCTCTGAGCCAGACTTCTCTCACACTCTCACACGCCGTGAGCGCCGTCCAAGATGCTCGCTGTCTCTCTGATCAATAATGCCAAACATTTGATGTCATGAAAGGAAATCTTTTGATACATAACAGATACCAGTGTCACTCATAATATGAGGAACATGTGATGAGAAGGAAAATAAGCAGGACACACATCATGCACACTGGGAACGCTCGCCCGTAAATAAACACACGCACACGCACATGCACACACGCACAAGCTCAAATCCTGAAGAGTGGCAAGACGTGACAGAGGAGCACTTTAGAGGACTAACACTAACAGCGGCAGAGCAGGAGAGATAAGATCCTGTGGAATTCCAGTCTAGTCTCTCCTCATCGTATGCTCACACGTTTTGTGTCAAATGAAATACAGACTTGTATAAAGATGTATTGTACTTTTTTTGTGTGTCTTGTGTTTTTTGTGCAAAACTCGAAAGTACTATATATTACTGTAAAAACCACTACTGTGATTATACTATTGTTTTAAATCTTTCATTTAATCCAATAGTTACATATTAAATAAATTTGAAAGAGTCAAGAAAAAAATCCAATAATAAAAAAAAAAAATCTGATAAAAAAAGTGCTTATTAAAATAAATATGTAATTTCATCTTATTCTTTGAGATGGTTTTAAAAACTGGATTTTTAGTTACTTTCTTATTTATTTAATTTCTATTAATAAATAAAACTATAACTGGAATACTGTTTAGAAAAAAAGACACAGAGACAACGCTGCTTGTGCCTATTTTTACAATCATTTTTGCTGTATTTTTATATACCAATGTTGCATAATCAGTATAGTAAGGACTTTTCTATTGAAAATATTTTTGCTGTGTGAAACTGTAAGACACATATGAGGTATCATGCTGGTTTGACCTGGTGGAGAAATTAGAGAAATTCTTTACAGTGTATAAATAGATGTATGCACAGTTATTTCCACATTAAGCAAAGAACCGAGTCAGTGGCATGCCCAGGGTTGTAGACATGGCGTGGCAAAGAGCAAAATTTCATTTGCAGAATATATGATTTGTTACTTGGTAAAATAAATGACATCATTTTTTACAGCATTTGCTTTATATTTTCTCTGTAGTTCCTAATACTGAAGGGACATGCAATATCTACAATTCTAAAACCAGGACATAAATTACCATGCGGTCTGCTTGTTGGATGGGGTGTTGCAGTTATGGAATTCCCAAAATGATGAAGTTTGATTTAAAAGCGAACTAAAGAGTCAAAAAGATTAAAAAAATACAAAAATAAAATTATTATTATTTCCTAAAATCTCAAATGGTCAAACAATTATATTACTCCTCCATTTCAGTCATAGTCTCTGTGTATTATTCAGCTTCTCTTATTTTATTGATTCCAGCACATGTTTAGACTTTTATCTATTTCATATTTTATTCATGCAACATTAATAATGATGTTGATTTCAGTATCAGACTTAAACCCACTTGACCAATCTAAAGGGTTTAAGTCTGATACTGAAATCAACATCATTATTAATGTTAATTTATTTATTAATTATTAAATTTCAATAAAAGCAGCTCTCTCACAGGGATTTCTATTGTGAACGCTCTACAGAAAAAGATTTAAAAACTTTATTAAAAACGTTATTTTTATAATGGTGAAGTTTTGTTTTTTCAAGGAAAAGTGTATTTAGGATTTATGGAAGGAGTCTCCAGTGTCAGTACTTTGTGACAGTCAGAAGTAAAGCTGTAACTTTAGGTTTAAGTGATAACAAAGATTAACTTGCTTTATGTCAGGCCACATGATGTGTGTGTGTGTGTGTGTGTGTGTGTGTGTGTTTGTGTGTGTGGGTGTCAGGGGGGGGGGGGGGGTGTAGTGTTTTAGGACATAATGTGATTTGCTTTTGTGTGCATGTGTGTATGCTTTCTTGTGTGTGAGAAAGTCATGAAAATATGAGCTTGTTAATGTCAACTGCAGAAGTTCCCTTGTTGTGGTTAAAAAACAAGGGCACACCGAAAGCACTGAAGTGGCCAAGAAAATACGCCAGAAATCCCCCCCACCCAGTGCCAGCATTCTGTTTGTTCTCTTGTCCTCTATTTTCCTTTGACAACTGATATTTATAAATTATTATTCATGGCTTTAATTGGCTTTAATGTTCTGTCCTTTTGCTTTTGCATTTCCCAGGCTGCTTTTCCCTCCATCCTCAGAGGAGGAAGTGTGCCATAGCACACCTCAAAAAAGATGAAGGTCAGAAGGAAAAGGAAGAGGAATGAGAGTCAAAGGCAAAAGAGGCCAAGCAAACATTGTGAAGGAAAAATACTCAGAATGAAAAGAAGAAAATCTCTCTTTTGAAGTGGAGCGGTGATAAAAATAACAGCAGAGACATTGTGAAGGCCTGACTTCATAGATCTCTCTGCTGCTTTCTTCTTGTTTTCAGACAGAGGGCTAGAAATAAGATCCAGACTTGAGCAAAATAAGGATTGGTAATGAAAGGAGATGGAGTCTGGGGGATGAAGGAAAATGGGGGATCTCTTTACATTCATCTCGACTCATATACCACACCATAAGCCTCTGGCGACGGTCAAACTCTGTGTTTCCGCTTTATTGCTAATGATATCCACCGTCTCCTTCTGACAGCACTAAAGAGGCTGCTGGAGTCTCAGGGAGCATCGGCTTTTACACAGCTAATGACCGTGGAGGACAGTAGAGTCGTCCCACACACTCCTAATGGCACACACATGCAAGTACAAATGAAACAAATACGCCTGTACAGATGCATGAGAATAGTAATATACAGAAACAGAAACAAAACCTGTTGCTTTTAAGCTTTTCAGTGTATGTGCTCTTACTGTATAACTCATTCATTCACCTTTATCCTGGTCAGAGTGGATCCAGGGCCAAGCCTGGGAGCACTGGGTGTGAGGACAGAATACTCTCTGGAAGGAATTGTAGGGAACCTGTGCACATACATTCACACCTAGGGGCACATTTAGCGTCACCAATCCACCTACCAGCATATTTTTGGGAGGAAACCCACATAGACTTGGAAAGAACATACACAGGAAACTCCACACAGACAGCAGCCTGAGCTCAGGATCCAATCAGTGACCTTGGTGATCTCTGTTAAAAAAAAAAAAACACACAGAATTGCAATTTCTATCATAAGTTTTTTTTCTGTTATTTCACAATTATATTACATAAATAATATCAATTGCTAATTATATGAATTGTCTTGACATCTCATATGAAATTTGCCATGCTGTATGATGGTGCAGTAGTTACACCCTTAGGCTCTAAGTTCTGATCAAAGGATCCAGAGGTTTTAATCCCCACTACTGACAAGAGATGAGCAGCCAAAGCCCAAGTGGCAGCAAGTGTGAATGAAACGTGGTGCGAGCACAAGAGCTGTCTTAGTTTACTGGCACTCTAATGCTGTAATCCTACTGACACAGTGAATGTGCTCAATGTGTACCAAAGACTTTCAAACAGCTTTAAATGCTTAGATATAGTTTGTTGCATTTGGGCCACCTTACATTGCTTGCATCTTGCATCTTGGCTGCATTGGACTCATCTTTCCTGTTTCACAAAACTTAAAAATAACAGCTTTATTTCTGACTGTAAATAGATTTTATAAATCTATTTATGTGCAACATCTACAAGACCCCCCATTGTTATACAGAAACAATAATGTATTAGAATGAGTGTATTACTACAATCCTGTGAATCCTTTGAATTACAGTCGGCATGATTGTCAGAGCTGCTGTTAGAGAAAATTAATCAACACCTTCTGACCAGTCAGTATGAAGAATTCAACAGTGTTGTGGTATAAAAATCAAGACTTTAACACTACAACTTCGCTATTACCAAACTTGAACATAGAGGATTTTGCACACCCAGATCTCCAGCTGTGAAATCACTGAGCAGACAGAATGGCATTTATGATCAATCAAAGAGTTGTTCAGAGATTTGTTTTATTTAGTTAGCAAATCAGACACTAGGTATAATGGCATAGTAAAATAACAGTGCATACAACACAGCACTGAGAATCATCAAAGTACCAACAAAGTATTGGGCAACATGATCAAAATATTTCTGCACTAATGGAACCTCATAGGATGCTGACACTCCCAGTAAACTGTTGGCAGGGCATGGGAGGACACTGTTTCACACACTCACTGTGTGTGTGTGTGTGTGTGTGTGTGTGTGTGTGAGAGAGAGAGAAACTCCAGTTAGAAGTCACTGTTCCCACAACTGTATTATTATCCTTTGAGAGAGAAGCAGTGCAACTAATTAAAAAGACTGTGTGTGTGAGAGAGAGAGAGAGACGGACTGAGAGTGAGAAACAGAAGATGAGGCGGAAGACAGAAGAGGCTAATTAAAAGGAGGAAAAATGACAGAGACAGGGAAACAGAGAGGGGGAGGGCTGAACAGGGCTGGGAAGGAGGGTGAGAGCGTGAGGAGGGTAAAGGAGAAGAAGAGCCAAACTGGCAATTCTGCCAAATTGCCTGACTTTGCCTCTCTCTCTCTCTCTCCTTTAGAGAGAGAGAGAGAGAGAGAGAGAGAGAGAGACTGGTGCGTCTGTACAAAAGGGATCAAGGGAATGTGACTTGGCAAGTGCCAGAGCATAGGGGTCTATTGAAGAAGAAGACAAACGAGGACCAAGTTGAAATAGCAAGCGAACACTAATAAAGAGTTCCCAAACATAGACGTTTTATTGTGGTGAGAGGGAAGAGGACAGAGACAGAGTGGAAAGACAGACAGACAGAGAGAGAGAGAGGGGGAGAGAGGGAGAGAGAGAGAGGCGTGCTGCTACCCCGGGCTGTCTGATTTACTTTCAGTTATTTGTGGAGGGTAGAAGATCTGCTAAAGGTTTTCCTCCAAAGGATCAAGTGCTATTCTGGTTCTTCATCCCTACACCAATTCACCTGGTCAGAAAAGAAGAGCTGCTAAGCCATGAAGAGACCTCACGATTACAGCTCTCCAGATTCAGATGCAGATGAGCTGATCGACGTTGGGCAGGAGGACAGTTACTGGTGAGGACTAAACTTACACATATAAACTTACACACCTGGAGCTTCACCTTTCCTCCTCAATCCTGCAGAGGGCACTGCCCAGTAGAGGGGACTGAGCAGGCACACTTATCTCAGGTGGAATATGAATGCATGCAAGTCATAGTTCGAATTTTTTTTCTCTCTTAAATTTTGTTGTCATAGACTGGACTGGACTGGATTTACTGTGGTGCTTCCTGAAAACTGGAGTTATATATTAGAGAAACTCCAATAAGAGCTAACTGCTAATTTAGAAATTAGAAATCTGAGTTTAAATGTATCTGGTGTTTTTTTTTTGGCCAGCAATTGGAACTGTCAAGCTAGCTCAGAACAAGGAATTAGCAACAGTTCATCACTGTATATTAAGTTTAAATTTAGTCTTTAATCTACCAAAGACAGTTTCTTCATACTGAACACCTTAAAGAGTGAGCCAAGTTTGGCTTCTCGTTTATAACCAATTAAATTAATGACACATCTTGTATAGAGTTTTTGTAAAATGTTTCTGCTTGCTTACCTTACCAGATCACAAATGCGTGTTGTATCATGCTATAATAATAATAATAATAATAATAATAATAATAATAATAATAATAATAATAGGATTCTGACTTTTTAAACAAATTACTGTTATTAACTTGTTTGAAGTTTTATCTTATATTTTAGCCTACCAGTACTATATTATTTTTATTTAAATGCAGTCGTTATTTCAAAGAAGTGAATGAAATGGCTCTCATGTGTATTTTCCTCAGAGACAAAACCGTGCGTGGCTAAAGCCTGACTTCACTTAGATAATTGTTATTCCCCATCGTGGTATCGATTAGGCCTAACTGGGAATGTTTAGTGAATCCAGCTCTCTTCAGAAAGACACTGTGTTGAGTACTCTTCCAGTCTGATAAGCCAGTACACAGCCAGCATTGTAGAAAACTGTGCATTAATGTCTTGGAAAAATTGTTGTTGATTATATTCATATAATCATGCATGATGACATTGTTCTGAATTTGACAAGCAAATGTTGCCGAGTATCCTGGATTACTGCAAGAATTGCTGGGCATCACCAGATTAAATATCACATTATTTTTAATGCAATAAAAGATTATGCTAACAAAACATGTAGACATTTAAACATCATTGTAAAATACACAAAGAGGGCTTAGGACTAGAAGAACGTAACCATCATATTGAGTGAAAAGCAGTTACATGGTTTCACACCACAGTGCTGTTGAATTCTCAGTTCTGATTGGCCAGAAGGTGTTGATTAATTTCCTATAACAGCAGCGCTGACAGTTCAGCCAGTTCCAAGACAAATCACAGGTGTATATTAATGCGCTTGTGTGAATAGTTTCTTTAGTTACAACTATTTCAAAGGGACTTGTACGCTGACCACTCACATAATTCAATAAGTCTCTTAATAAAAGCCTTTTTAAAAAGTATTATTTTATTTATTTTTTTCTAAAGGTTTATTTAACGTTTAATGTAACAGTCAGAGGTAAAGCTGTTCCTTTAGGTTCTCTGCCACACTGCATTTTTTTTCGTATTGACTTTCAGGGAGAAAGAAAAGAGAGGCCACTGAAGAAATAACTGATTTTAGAAGTTATCGTGAACATGATAATAGGAACTAACTAGATTCACAGACCATCCGTGTTCTGTAAAGCGTAATCATTGGTAAATTACTGTGGAAAAAGAGGAATAAAACACTCTGGAATGTGCTGTTATTGGAAATTAATTAAGAAACAAGTGATTGGATGAACAATTCACACAGATTAAACAAACAAATAAACAAGAATCCAGATTCAGTTTCTAAATGACGCCCAGAGGGTCAAAGGTCAGTGTTAACTCTGAGTGCACTTTGGAGACTATAGACAGTTATGATGGTCAAGATCACAGGTCAGATAGTCAAAAAGAGCAAACAGAGTGAAAGCAGATCTTAAGACACTTTAGTTGGTTAAATTTTCTTATAAATATGAATTTGTGGGCCCTAATTCCAGCAACATTTGAACATTAACAGATTTCCATTCTGCCCTGATCCTTAACTGGTTTCATTCTTTCACTGTCATGTCATCTTTTGATTTTTTTTTTAATATATCTGTCACAGCTTTTCAGACAAATCAGGAGCAGATTTAAGAATTGTTCTCAATTTTTCCTTTGAAACGCACCATAAAGAAGTTTCATAAGTACATGTTTTAAGGCTTTAAAGCGACATGTGCAAATTATGTACAGTCATGGAAACGTTTAGAGCTCTGTAAGAAATGTGTGTCTGAAGTCATAAATATCTGCCTTGGCATCACATTATGTTTTAGTTTAGAGATCAAACGTCATAACATAATGAGCGTGTCTCTGATCAGTTATGGTCTTTAGATGAGCGTAAATATGTTTATGTCATCAGGAATACACAAGCAAACAAATAGTGTAATGGTTCTGGAAGACGGTTAGCAGACCGAAGCAAACCAGATCCAAACTGAGAGATCCTTCAGAGGATTGAAGAAGACAAAGTGCATGCAAATCCCACCATTTTCTCATGCCCTACAGATATGTAATCATCAAGGCTTCAAAAAAAATTATGTTTTTTTTTTTTAGATGCAAGAAGCGTATCATATCAGCCAGGCGCTCCTGTGTCTCGCTGTTCTTTGAATTCAATTAGATGGAGTTTGATGATGTGCAACTATGTTTCTGCATTGTATTAAGCCCAATAATGACAACAATATGCAATGACATCAAAGCCTTTAATCTGTCTTTCTTTTGCTCTCTCTTTCTCTGTTGCTTTCTTTTCTCTGTATATTGCTGTCTCAGCTCTGTCACTGGGTCCATGTCTCCCGGCAGTACTTCACAGATCCTAGCCCGCAAGAAGAGAAGAGGGGTGAGTTTATTACTCTTCCTCTCCTTTTCTCATTTACTCCTTTTCTCATTTATCAGACATCATATGATATATCTAGGACATTCAGAATGTTGCATTATTATTTTTATTTTTCTATCCAAACACTTTCTGTAGATAATTGAAAAGCGGCGCAGAGACAGGATCAACCATAGTCTGTCAGAGCTGAGGAGACTCGTGCCCAGTGCCTTTGAGAAACAGGTATGAGAGTCATTAATGCAACACACTCATGAGTTTGATAAGTAGTACTCGATATATCAATAGTTTGTATTTTTTAGAGCCTAAGTGATTGCTAAGTGAATTGCTATTGCAAGAAAACCATCAGCAAACCTTCCCCCTTTGCCAAACTGACCCCACCATATCTGTTAAAACTATCTATGTCTTATTAGCTGACTTTTTAAGAAAAGAGGCAGAGTTCATTTCAGGGTCAGAAAAGCAAAATGGCTACTGAGTGCTGCAACAGAAAAACATTCACCCTATTGTTAGGAAATCACAGGTTTGTCAACCGTCTGTGGCCGGGAGCCAAAGGAGCTAAACTGGCTGTGCTGTCTGGGTGGGTGGGGCAGCATACTCTCTTTCTCCTGTCAATCATGATGACACAGCATCTCATCTATTTGTATGTGGAAGAAGGTAGCTCTTTAATCCGAGTGTGTTACACTGTGCCGTGATGCAGCATGAGCAGCAGCTGGAAAAGATACTGTTGGAAGTACATTAGCCTTCACCTTCCCCATTGAGTAGCTGTTGTGTGATAGAGAAGAGCTGACTGGTGTAAGGGAATTGGCAGGTCACCAAACTGGGGGGAAAATTGTATATACGTATAGTATAAGCTTATCTGCTGAATACTATGTCATAGTTGTTATGTTTACATTCACAGGAATTTATTATATTGTTATTCTTTTGCATGAAATCTGACACTTTCTTACCAGAATTGTGTACTGGTTGGTGCTGCACTGTCTCTTACTGTGCCTATTGTCCTGTTTTAGTAGTTACTGTACTGTCTTGTGCTATTTGCACACGTTTTGCTTGTGCATTTTATGTAGTAATGTGTAGTCTCTTGTAGTTCTGTGTTGTTTTATGCAGCACCATGATCCTGGAGGAGCGCTGTTTTGTTTCACTGGCTAGCTGTATATGTTTGAAATGACAATAAAGCCACTTGACTTGACTCGACTTGAAAATTGGGGGGTAGGGGGGTCGGTATTTAATCATTTGATAATTATATGTCTATGATTAATTATAGGTAAACATTATAGTATGCACCTTTAATTTTTAAGTCAATGCATGGAAGTAAAAAGTATGGAAATAGATTTAATTCACTTTTCCTTGTTAGGGTTCATCTAAACTTGAGAAGGCTGAAATTCTTCAAATGACAGTGGATCATCTCAAGCTGTTGCATGCCATGGGTTCAAAGGGTGAGTGGATTAAACATATTTTTCTGTATTTTCTAAATTTTTTGCTAAAAAAATTATGTTAAGAGATCATACCTGTGTACTGAAATGTGATGATTTTACCTTGAAGGTTATTTCGATGCTCGTGCACTGGCAGTAGACTACAGAACGTTGGGATTTCGTGAGTGTGTGGGCGAGGTGGTGAGGTACCTCAGCTCTCTGGAGGGTGCAGATTCTCCAGATCCTATTGGTGCCCGCTTGGTGTCCCATCTGAGTCAATGTGCCAGTGAGCTTGACCCTCTGCATCAGAGCCCAGCCACCCTGGCCTTTCCTCCTTGGCCTTGGGGCTCCTTCCCTCACCTCAGTGCCTCCTCTAGCCCGGCCTCCTCTTCCCCGTTTCCTCCTGCCAACCGCCGAGACATGGCCCCTCATGCTGCTGCGACTCTCCTGGCGTACCCCTCGCCAGCCCTGTGTGTGGCTCCGCTGGGAAACCAGGGGGCGCTATTGAGCCCTGCATTATCTCCAGTGCATAGGATGTCCTCTGTTTCATCACACCCTCATAGACTGGCACAACCTTCCCCAGATAGGTCAACTGTTCCGTCACCTCTGCATTCTGTCCCACCCCGTTCTCATAACTCCTCCTCTCCTTCTTCTAATTCCTCTTCATCTTCCCCCTCTTCTTCATCAGCTGGTCATCCTCAGGTTTCCTTCAGACCCTTCGTTGCTCTGAGGTCTCCAGCCCCACTTATCAGGGTCAGCAAGTCAGCGCACACTTGGGGAACAGAGATCGGGGCCTTCTGATTCATCTAATTTAGTGGACATTTCACAAATATGCAACTCATACCCTGTTGGGACAAGAGAGCTATGATATCACGAGTAATATCCATTTTGGTTATGGCCATTACAGAATGTTAAGAATGTATCCTCTTAACACTCCCTGTGTTGTTACCTAAAAATTAAAGAACCCAAACAGTAGTAATACATAAATAGTGATACATCCACATTAAAAAGCAATTATAGTTATTATTTAAATGAAATGACAAGTTTTAACTCCATTATTTAGTAACATATTTTGGATTTTTTTTAAAAGCATGACTGGTGAAAAATGTGCTTTTCTCAGTATAAACACAAAACAATATAAACACAAATCCCATCATCTCTACTGATGTATTTTTCTGTTTGTTTGCTTATTTGTTTCCTCAGTCATTTAAATATCTTTACTCAGATTCTCATTTATGTTATCCATTTGACATGAAATTTCTTGAGGAGATTACATAAAGACAAAAGTGCCTTTCAAGTCAGTGTGTTACATTATTTTTTACTCTGGGTTAAGCATGTCAACCAACTCCCAACCATTAGGTGGCAGCAAAGTAATAGTTCATGTAAATGAAGTACATGACATCAGTCAGCTTGTAGTCAGCATATGCTGGAGAAGCAGTTGAGTTACTGCATATGTCAGCATTAGCTCAATGTGTTTCTGGCATTAAGCAGTACTCCGAGCTTGATGTGGCTTTGGGTTGGATTACTTGCACACTATGAAACCATCTTTCGGGGTGCAATATAATCAATGTACCACTTTATGCTTTCCCAAGCCCTCTCAGCGAGGATGATGGGAATGGTGGAGGGAGGAAGTGAAACGTGGTGGTGGTTGTCTGACTTTCTTCGCCACCACGAGTCATCTGGTCAGTGCCGCATCACATATCACATCCTCTGCTTATTGCTCAAGAGTCTCTACACTGTAATTTGGATGAGTCTTTGCTGTCTCTCAGAATTATACATCAAACTTTATGCATGCACAAAGACAAAGTATAAAAGTGCCAAGTACTTGAGCCCAAGCTACTAATGACACATTACTAACTTTATCAATAATGACCACACAGAAAGCCTTCTATAAACGTAGTCATACACAGTCAGAAAAAAAGATACCCTTTGCCCTGACCAGGATAAAGAGCTTATTGGAGATCAGTGAATTAATGCTGAAACCTGGCAACCCTTCCCATGCAATTTTGCCACTTTCTGACCTTCCCATTAAAGTACAAACCTTGTGCTCACACAAAATATTTTTTGTTTTCATCCTACAGGTTCTCAATGCACACACCTATTCTGGAGCTTTCTTTGGATCTGTATTTGTATTCAACATTGTATTCATATTGTATGATGCACTACCTGCACAATTCGAATTATTTTTGTGTTCTTTACATCCCTAGTTCAGAGATGCAGATATTGGTACACACAGAATGCATATTAATAAACTAGTGGATCTAGGCCCAAGTTGGGAGTCAGAGATGATCCAAGTGTGACAGCCCAGAAAGGCTATACGCTATATTGTTCGTGGGCAAGAATGATGAGGTATGATGCCCCGATCAAAAGGCCAAAAAGAGAACTAGTAGTCTCTCTCAAAGCAGAAATATCTGGGAGCGAGTTGAAGGGTTAAAAGGTTCTAGACTGGTCATAGTAGCCAACCTCAAAGTGGTGATGGCCCATGTGTCCATGAGAATTGTTGCCAAGAAGAGACAGATATCCTGCCACAGAGGCCACAAAACAGTCTGTACCTCAGTGCTGGAAATCAGTTTAAATTAAATATGAAATCAGTTTAAAGTTCATAAGATCCATATGCAAATTAAGTTCAAAAGCCACGACCCCACCATGAGTACAGCACTGCTACAATATTATATGACTGTATTCATTTTACATTTGTTACTAAACATATGTGAAGGAAATAGAAAAAACTTATTAACTCATGTGCAGCACTGCAGCAACCTCATGGTCCTCTTCTGGTTATCAAGCACAAGGAACCAATCAGTTCAAATAATCAGTTCTTGTTTTGTGAGCACTTAATAACTGTATTGAAATAACTGTAACTTTACACCAGTAAGTGAAGTAAAATATGTATGTATGGGTTTTAGGAACACACAGTACTCCTCACATAAGCAAATTTAGTACAGAACATACCGGAACAGTAATTTTAATCATTTAATCATTTAACTTTCAGTGAAGATGCAGAGAGTGGCATTGTGTTACACCACTATTAAGATGCTTTATATAACACCACTGAATGTACATAAAACCCATCAGTGCATCATTTAACCATAGTTGTGAAGTGTTTTGTGCAGCCATTCATGCTGGGAAGGCTGAAAAGGGTCAGAGACAGAGTATGGATCCATGCGCATGAGGTTTATTGTGGCAAAAAAGTCAAAACAGGCAGAAACTAACCAGAAAAATGACCAGTAACCATGAACACATCAAAGACAGAATCCAAAAAAAGAGAGCCATGTGTCAGGGCCAAGGTTAAAATAATAATAATAATAATAATAATAATAATAATAATAATAATAAAAACACAAACAACAACAACAACAAACAGAGCAGCATCAGAATGCAGGGACTAGACATGAGTCAAACACAGAGACTCAATCCAAGACTATACGGCTCAGAACTCACTAGATTTGGCAGACAAACTGTAAGACTTTCTGAGGAACTTCATGTCCACGTGCATTTTATAGCATTTCACCCGGAATTGAATGGGAATTCAGGGGAGGGAGCCCTCTGACGGTCTGGAGGAGAAGAATCTGGATTAGATGTTACACATGCATCTCGAAAAAAATTATTAAATTATAAACAGCTGTTCATTATTTGAACTAACCTCTTGCTTATTTTGTACATATGAATCATAAACGTGTAATATATTAGCCATGATCATTTTATAACCTGATGAAAAAAAAAATCTAGCCAAAGCATGTCATTTTTAAGGTCAGCTTCTTGTTTGATGCTAAGCACACCCTACACTTATGTCTTGTTATTTCTATCAGTTAGTTCCACTGAATGGATTAACATACATTTTGAAACAATTAATGCTGCTAAGTTTAACTGTCCCAATTTACTTGATGTCCCACTATTCTGGAATTCACCCTATTTATTTATTTATTTATTTATTTATTTATTCATTCATTCATCCATCCATCCATCCATCCATCCATCCATCCATCTTCTGTACTACACAGGGTCACAGGGGAGCCTGGAGCCCATCCCAGGGGACTTGGGGCATGAGGCGGGGAGCACCCTGGATGAGGTGCCAACCCATCACAGGGCACAATCACACACATTCACACACCCATTCATATGCTACGGACAATTTGGAAATGTCAATCAGCTTACAACACGTCTTTGGACTGGGGGAGGAAATCAGAGTATCTGGAGGAAACTCCCGAAGCACAGGGAGAACTCCATGCACTCAGGGCAGAGGAGGAATTTCAACTCCAATCCAGTAGGTGCGAGGCAACAGTGCTAACCACTAAGCCACCGTTATTATATATTTTATATAACGAAAATACATGAACTATGTAAGTACTTTGGAATGGCTGTACATGTATGTTTCTTTTTTTGTCAAGGAACTGCAGACTGTGGAAAGTCTGTGAAGGCTAGGAATGTACAGAACTAAAGTACTGGGCGATTTTGCGGGAACTATTTCCCAGTACCATTTAAAGGGTTGCATTCGCACCGACAGTGGGCACTAGTTAGTGACGTAACCCGGTCAACAGCGACGTCATTTGTGCTCAGCGTTCAACAACAGAAACAAAGAAGAACAATGTAAACAAGTGGAGGATGGATGTTTACACTGCGTTTTAAATCATGGTGGGTGAGGGCGTTTTCGTATGTTATTTTTGGATTATTTGAGACAATAAAAAACTTTAAGAATTCAGTATTTGATGACGCAGTTAACATTATTCTGCCTTGTGCCTGTACAATTGTCTTACTAATTCATGCCATCTACCATGAGGCCAAGGGTAATGCTCAACATGATACTACCACCACCATGCTTCACTGTAGGGATTGTGTTCTGATATATAATCCCAATTAAGTCAATTTCAGTTCCAGTTTGTAAAACAAAATGTGGAGAAGTTCAAGGGGTTAAGTACTAAGTTAAGTACTAAGTTACTTTTAACTTAACTCAGTAGCAATAACTCATTGCAGCCCCATTTTGCAACTATTGCACTAAATTATTTTTGAAATTAATGTTTTTTGATAATTAAAAACCCCTGAACTATTGGTTCAGTTGTATTTACTTTGTGTTCCTGTTTGAGTTATACTGAGTAAGATAGGAGTGTGTTTAATTCAGTGTAAACACTGGTGTTTCTGCATATATGTGTGACTTTAAAAGGGTGTACAACTCATCTCTATGAAAGTTTTTTCCCCTGTGAAATTTACATCTTTCATTTTGGATATGAGAAGAATTATGAAGGTACAAGAGAAAACACCAGAGATCTTGTAGATTAAGTGCTCCACAAGACATACTTCAACCATGTAAAAGGAAGGAAGGCCTGATTTTGGCTTTGCAGAAGGGCAACTTCCAATGAACCATTTGCATGACATTGAGCAGAGAGCTGCAGAAATTCCTGTCTGTGGCTGTATATGATCTGCATGTGATTCTAACATGCATTTTCTCCATAGCATGTGTTCAGAGTAAACATATATTAAATCCAGAGGGCAAACGTTTCTCTGAATGGAAGGACACCTGAGTTAATTTGAATCCTATCCTTTCTTCTATCACACATCCAGACCTGACAGCTCTGCTTGTGAAAGATTTGTGATAGAGGTTTTTCTTAATTCACTATACATTGCAATGCTGCTGTACATACATGTGACATGTGAACTGTTAGAATCTTTATTGGTGTACAGAAGCTTAGAGGACATAAACGGCTTATTTCACTACCATTATGCGCATCTTAAAACCATTGAAGTGAAACCAAGTGAAACCAAATTCACTTTTGTTAAGATTTATTATTTATTAGTATATAAGTATGACCTACTGGATATTTAAATATGTTCTCACGAAACATATTTGATTGCTAGACGCTGCGTGGCATTCTTGTGTGTTCTTCTCTGTGATTCACTGCCATTCCGTTACTCCATCTGAAGTCTCCGGCCTGCACCCCTCCCCGTGGGAAAGCTGGCCTTGTGTGACTGCGGTGGCCCAAGCTGGAAGCTGCGGCGGCAGCCCTGAATCTGCTGCTGCCAAAAGAATGTCAAGCCAGAGGAGATTCTCATACACACTCACACACACACGAGAGGGAGTCTAAACATACTGCAACATAAACACACAAGCACACACTCTTCTGCCCACATCCAGCATGCCACTTATCCAGCCCCGTGCTGCCTTGTGGATCCACGCTTCAGCCCTTACAGACACAGAGTCCCACCACAGCTGAGAACAAACACACACGCACATGCACACACACTGACATCTTATATGTGCAAGCACACTCCTTTTGAAATATAAACTCCAAAAAAAAAAAACCATAGTCAAACAAACAATAACCACAAAACCAAAAACATGCATCCTTTCATGTATTCAAAAGGATCGCTTCAAATCACTCTAATGTGTTGCTCTTTGATGTTCAGACAAACACTTTAATTGTTCTTCTTGAGGGAACACCATGTAGTGGTACTGTTTTTTATACAGGACTCACTGTCAAAACCAGCATCATGCATTGCTTAATTGTTGGAGGAAAAAATAGCCCACATTATAAAGTCTAGATTATATAAGTGAGCTTGCTGAGACAGCATTGGCATTACTGAGCATTCTGTGCTTTCCAACATCTTCCTCTCTCAGATGATCAACACTGAGACAGTGTAAACAGAGCGGATGCCTGTCTCTAGCTTCTAGAGGGCTAATATACAGACATTACCCATACACACATGGGTCCTGCATTATCACGATTGGTTCTCTTTTTCTTTCTTGAGCCAAACTGCCAAAATAGTGGGTGGAGAATTTTGTGACTCACCACTAGAAATTTTATCTGAGGATAATCCACTCCGCTGGTCAGCAGTGAAACAGGACAGCACAGTATGCCGTAATGGTTGAGTCACTAATTTTACAATTCACCACTAAGAGAACTAACGAGAGGATAATCCACTCAGCTGACAATTCCATGACTCGCCACTAAGAGTGCTACCAGAAACATCGCTGTACACTTTTATGAGGCACTATTTACCTGATGTGCTTTATAGACAAGAAAAATAATGAATCTAAGTTACATTACGCAGATATTATTCACTGCAATTTATGAATTATTATTCAGATATTATTACATCTCTGACACATTAAGTTTGTTGTATGTAGTATGACTTCACTATATATATAGTATAACTATAACTATAGACACAGTAATGACACAGAAATTGCAAATAATTGATCAAGAAATAAAATAGATTAGATTATTTCATGTCTTTATGGTGGCTTGTTCTCATTATCAAAGCACTCTGAGAAAAGATGTCCATGCTGATACAGTTTTTTACATATACGTAACAGCTCGCAACGATGCTTAAAGCCCTCCCTGACAGCATGAACGGTACAGATCAGGACGCATCTCACCAAAGAGAGGACAAGTCAGAAAATGAATGTCAAAAAAAAAAACAGCCTTCCTGTCATTCCATTTTAGTGTTAAAAGAAAACAGAGAAACATGTTCATTTTAGAACTTAAAAAATAAAAAACAAAATTCAGTATGTTAAGTATTACGTGGACATTTGTGGTCACCCTCTTCAGTCAGGTCATGGTTGGATAAATGATGTGACAAAACTGCTATTTCAGTCCTTCTAAGATGGATCTCTAATGCTCTCAATGACCCTTGTTCGATGGTCAGTGGAGCCCTGGAATGGAATGTAGTTATTTATTTCCAATAAGTGTATTAGTGTTAACTGGTAATTTCACTGTATAAATTCACATTGAGCTATTGGTACAATGGTACATTCATTAATGAATATAAAGACTAAGGTCTATCTAGTGAGTACACTGGTACAGATTAGGCTATTAGTCATGACGTGAATGTTTCAAGCACAGTGTGACACCTGTGTGGCTTTAACACTTTAACACTGATAACAGCTAGAGAATCAAATCTACATGTGTACTTAGTGGTTATGGCTTGGTTACCTTTAAAGTTTCAGATATCATTGAAAGTCACTGTCACAGTCAGTCAGACAATACTTTCACTCAGACAACACAAACTGACAACAGTCACCAGGAGATTGTGAGACTACTACAACACAGTTTGTGTCACAATTTACTTTACTGTCTGTGAAAAGAAATGTTGTTTCCCTTTTCACAATGGTTGGAAAAAGCCAGATGCTGCACAATTTTCTAGCGTTCTGCTGACAGAAATTCAAGACAGCAGAAACGCAGACCAAAGAGTTTCACATACAGCCAGTTCCCATTTTGGTAATGGAGACAAGCTCTCCATGAAACAACACAATCACACGACTAGTGAGGTCTCTCAACCTTTATGTCTATGCCACTAAGTGCTGGTGGCGTTATGTTTTTGGGTTGTACATCAGAGATTCTCAGCACAGTATTTCAACACATAACTAACTACAAGTTGAAGTTGTAGGATTTATATGGAATTATCACTGTAACTAGAAGATGAACTACACAACCAGGGTCATTGTACAATTTCTGCCATTGGTCCATCCATCTCTCTGTCAGTACACAGTCAAGTGAGATTCTTGTTAGTATGATATCTCAAACTCAATAATATTTAAGTAAAGTAAAAATATGCCCAAAAAACTTAAGTACAATTACTCAGGTATTTTCTACCCCTGTTAATAAGTTCTGAAACTTTGGTGTGTAGTAGCAGAAGGCTGCCTCACTGATGTGTTTGTACCCCAGTGGCTCTTATATGTTCAGACATGGTGTATGTGCATGCTGAGTGCAGTAGGGGGAGTGCTTTAGTCATCAGGCTGCTGGCC
>CM074967.1:6948094-6962591 GCA_037577455.1 Pangasius macronema | reverse complement strand
ACTCAAAATATACACTGTACAGTGCAGTTATGTTGGCTAAAGGTTGCACATATGTACTACATGCAGGGGTGCCAGTAACTGGGACATATGGATTTGTAAACAGAAAAATCATTAGGGTTTTTTATACTTAGAATAAATTAGGTTAAATTAAAGAGTATGTTTCCCTTCTATCTTCAGTGTGAGATTAAGCTAATTAACCATAAATACATTTTTCATGACCATTTTGCCCAGTTATCTTATAAAGATTCAAAAATAATCTTCCGTTATCATACTGGTTACAACTCTTACACTTCTGTCCTTAAAAGGAGATGACAAATTTGCTTACATGTTTGTTTGTTTTTTCAAAGTTCGTGTCTCTGATCTTCCCACATTTGTACTTTTCTTTTGACTTTTGTACTTTACATTTGACTCAGCAATACAAAGTTTAAAATATGTCAATAAATTAATAACTGATTGGCAAATAGGAGTTACTGAACAGTGTAATGATTAAAACAAACTATTGCTAGTTGGAAAAAAATGCAAATAATTTCTTTTGAATGTTACAATTAAATAACAATAATTATAAGAATTTTTTTTTGTTGAAATTGTCGTTATAATTTCTTATTCCCAAAAGCTTCTTCACCTTTATATATATATATATATATATATATATATATATATAAATATATATATATAAAATATGAAGAAGTGAAGAAGCTTTTGATCTCAAGCTTTGAAAATTAAAACATGCATAACCACAACTCAAATGCTTACCGTGAACAAGAGAGGAATCACGTATGTGTACATACAAGCAGGTTGTTTCAATAAATTCAAACATGAAACTGAGATATTATATACTGGTTTTATTTAGGTCATCAGGGAAATGCAGACAGAAATGAATCTTGAAAGCGTGCAACACTGCTTCCAGTTTTCATATACAGAGCCGAGGCCTGAAATATCATAGCTTTAAGTCTTCCTATGTTCAGAGCACATTTCATTTCAGCACGCACCTCTTAAACGTATCCCAGGGAAAGACTATTTAATTTGCCGCTGACCTTATAAAAAGCATCTCTGTAAATGATCTGATTTCCAGGACATACCTTTGGCTTCAAAGAGACAGGGAGAAAACAGTGGATCATCCACCGGAAAGAGGCATTTTACATTAGATTCTAAATCTGTTACAGTTATTACATGTTGTTATAATACTGCATTAGCTTATTAAAGTAATAATGGTGCTCATAGCAAAAAATATTTTTAAAAATGAACAATTTAGAGCCCAAACACCAGTCATAGATCACAATAGCTTAAATGACTGAGTATAGAGAGGCTTTAAGTAGTGGTTAAATATAAAAAGATCGAAAAGTCATGACCCTGCGCTATTACAGCTAGATCACACTTACAGAAAAACGTTTAGCTTTGCTTATTAAAGACTGAAAGGAAAAAAGAGAGACATATAAACAATGATACGTGACGTGTACATGAGACATGACATATGAAATCACAATACCCAAGACTTCCTTTCAGAAGTGATATTAGCAATAGTGAGTGAATATGGGGTTGCTTCTCCATCAATTCTCTAACGTAGCTTTACCTGAGTAAATGGTGGCGTTCAGGTTCCAGTCTCATTCGAGAGCTATTGCATATGGCTAAGGAAATCTCAACACTTCCTTCCTGCATTCATACTAGCACCACAAATTTAGTGCACCCCGTCATCATACCCAAACACCTGTCCTGCAGGTTTGTCGCACACTCCTTACTCCTGTTTGCATGAGGTTTCTATTGTCAGACTGTCGCACTTGAGAATAGTGAGAAGATGAGGGGGAAAAAGGCTTTAGCATGAGGTGGAAGGTTACCATTCTGCACCATAATTGTCTTTTCCTCTTAAAAGATGCATTAAGACTTCTTGGAATGCACAATACAGTGTATAGAGATAAATATTGCCATTACTACAAGCGTGATTACTGTAGATACATACAACTGCCTCTCTAGCACTAGAGGCAATTTGGTGTCTTGCCGGACGCACACATCCTCCCCCGAGGTCTCGAAGAGGGACAGTAAGCGGCACAATTTCAAGCCTCTAAAACATTAAGCGGACTGCCTCCTTCGCTCACTCCTCATCAGCAGCCTCCCTTTTCGAATCATCCATCTTCTGATCCACATGCTGAGCAGCAGGGCTTGGAAGAGTCATTACTTCCACTGCAGGCAGTGTGGCTCCATCTGGCTCGGTCACTTTTCTCTGAGCAAGCTCTTCCTGAGCACAAGAAATACATCATTCACTTTTTTATAGTCCACCACAAATGGACTTCATTTGTTACACTCGTTTTTAATCCATCTGTATTTCCTGCTGGTACAGTGGCATTTTCACATACACTGGCTTCACAAATTTGTGCCATCATTTCCACATTTCACAAATATGATGTCAAAATGCTTATTTTCCTGACTTCAATTAAAGGATTTTAAATCCTAATCTATTACAAAAATATTAATGTCTCCCTTTCGTTGCTCGTGCAGTGCTACGTGTGGTGTGACACCACTCTCTGCATGGGCTCGGGAAAAAAAGTGATTCAGCAGTTCTGTAATTATGAAAAAAAAAGGAGTGAGATTTTTACACCAAGGAATTATTAGAATTGCTTAAATGCTTTAAGTTCTCTACTACATTAATTCATGTAAATATGTAGCTAAAACCCAATGTGTAGATAATACATTACTGTGCAAAAATCTTCCCTCATTTCTCTTCATTTTGTTACAGACGTTTATTTTTATGACTTCTGCACTATCGAGTCAGCACGAAAACATTTTAGTTTAGTTCCAAATATTACTTTTCCAACAAAAAATTAAACGGTACAGAAAAACGTTTGTATATCAGTGAAGAAGGCAATATATTACATAATACACCACTTTTATTGTCTGAAAAGACAGAAGCAGGTGTGACAGTCAAAGTCTCCTGAAGAACTGATTCTCCAAGATGCTCAGTAACACCTACTAGCCAATTCCCTTCATAAAACTGCACAAATCGGACACATATTGTAATTATGCTTTATGTATTTAAGCTTAGCATGAAGCAAATAAGCAACTTTGTAAAGTTTACTTAAAAGAAAGGAACAATATAGGTTTGATTTATTGTTTTATTTGTGCAACATTTACCAGTCAAGTAGAATGACTTGAAATTACATGAAGTTTACTATATTATTATTTCAGTGTGTATTTGCCAGGTTCGTTCATTCAGTTTCAGTAAATGCTTTATTCTGCTCAGGGCTGCTGTGGTTTACGTTCAAGGTTCAATTGATCACATACATTACATACATGTGTATTAGCTAAAGTGTATTAATGTTGTTTAATGTAGTTTAAATTACTAATGTGTTTATATTTCGGGAAACAGAAAAAAAACTAAGTTCATTCGACAATAAGGCATTAAAAAGCAGTCCTGCACACACCTGGCAATCACCTGTGTGCTTCACACCCTCCAGTTCCACCTGAATGGGCTCCCTTTCATTCTCTGTTCCACTCAAGCCCATGGGTTTTTTTCAATTCTGCTATTATTTTTCGGTTTGAGGTATTATTGCTAAAATAGGGCACTGACAGTGGATTAGATAAATCTCCCACCTGATCTGGAAATCGCTGATTCACAACCTGATCTCCAAACTCCTGGTTCTCAACCTCTTCACCATTAGAGTGGCAGCTGGGGCTTGGCACTTCTATGCCATGGCTCTCAAGAATGGCAGCCTCTGAGAAGGTGAGATAGGGTGGATGTGGTAGGGTGAGACAAATAGAGAAAAATAACCAAAATAGTTACTTCCATTAGTAACTATATTCCATAACCATTGCTTCCATCTACTAGGTAATATGTAAAGAATAAAACACAATGGGATGTGCTGTTACAGGAAAATAATCAACGACAGGGTGGTATGTTGTGGCCTGAAGTGGAGTTACTGGTACTACCGTGAAGTTAATTACTTTAAGTGTTTTATTACCACAGCAATTTTCCAACGCAAACAATTTTTTATTTATTATAGAATGACATCACACCGTTGTATTCATTTATAGTTAAGTTATGGAACCTCCATAAAACAAGGTCGCTCTTGTTATCACCTATGTTATAGCAGCTATAATGCATTGTTCCCTCACCAAAATCTGTTTTTTTCCTCGCTCTTGAAGTTAATAATACAAAAATGCAGTTTGTCATGTTACCAAGAAATTGCAAGTTACACAGTCTTCCATCCTGAAGACTTTCCCATGCCGGAAAACTTAAAGGAGCAGCTATAGCTCTGCGTGTCACTAACCATATTATTACTTTATTAAATAATAGTTTTCTAACAGGAACACTAAGACTAGTTGACGTCCGGTAGAGTGGATAGTTGGCACGTCTCTTCATCTCCTTCCTGCGATTGGCGAACCAGTTGTACACCTTCAGAGCAGTGACTCGCTCAAACTCCGAAAGTTTGCACCCTGGAACAGCATGACACACACAGAAGAATGAGATTAGTTCCTTTTCATTTGTACGATCTAATCTAATCGAATTTAATTTGAGCAGTACTATCACAATGAGGCACAGAACGGGGGAATGTTGTTGATCTGCAGACGAAACCGTTAAAGATTTCTCACCTGGTTTTTGGATGACAGAGTTGCAGGCATTGGCAATCTCCTCTCGTTTGGCTTCATCAGGATACTGATTCTCTATAAAGAAACTGAAGAAAGAGAGACAACAAATCATTAGTAAGAATGGCCAATGACACCTCATGCTGAAGAAATACTTGTCACCAGACATCCAAAAGTAACTTTGCATTTGATTAATATTCATAACCAAAGTGTTTTTCATTATTATTATTATTATTATTATTATTATTATTATTATTATTATTATATACAATTTCTACGTCAACATGTCCATGAATATTCAGCTGGTTATAATGTAAAGCACGCATCTTCTTCACAGGCCATGAACTATCATCATTCATTGAACTCTACCTACAGCAAAGCCTGACAGTTATTACACTTGTATCCATAAGCCCTCTAATAGTGTTAAATGAGCCAGATCACGACTGTTCTGCTAGATGCACTGTCCACTGTAAGACATATGTAATGTGTATGTATGTAGATGTATATGTGTGTGTGTGTGTGTGTGTGTGTGTGTGTATATATATATATATATATATATTTTAAGTAAATGGTATCAAAACCATTAACATGATTTTTCCATCAGCTGGACAGACCTTACATTGGATAAAATCACTTCAGGTGAACTATTGTCATTTGCATTTAGTTTACAGCATTTTACGAATACCGGAAAAGGTAATGTCGAATGTCGCCAACGAACACAAACGTGTTTTTCCGGTACCGGATGTTATGGTATTTGTTAAACCCTGTTAGTAATAAGGGTTAGTACAGCAAAGAAAACAGTCCATTAACGGTAATTGTTTATTCTTCTTTTATTTTTATAGATGTAATTGATGATCGTTGACTTGCTTTCTGATGTACCGTCATTTCTTGCATAGCTTAAAACCAGCATCTTAACCCTATAAAGCCATTCTGAAAGGGTCTCGTTTCATTATCTACGCAAATAAGATTGCCTATGATGTGTTGCATAGTCATTAGCATGTGTCTTGCGCCCTCTAGTGGGTCTTCAGTGAAATACTACTTCGCTGTGTGTTTACTGGTCATTTAAAAATGCTTGTTTGCATGTGATAAATTCATAAATCAGTGTTTACTTAATTAACACTGTTGATTCAAATAATTAAGTTTTATTTGTCAAATAATGCGTTAATTAATGTGTTAAATTTCATTCTGCAGGCAGAGTTGAAGGCACTGATGGTCTAAACGAACAATCGTATAACTACTCCAGTGACAGACAAGCCTTTAGGCAGGTGATTTGTAAGGATCTAAGGCTACCATGGACTGTTAGAAATGTTAAACTTGTCCAAGCCTCTGTGACTGCAGCTGCCATACTTTCATCCGGACCCTGTGGCACAGAGCCTCTGTGTAAATGGCTCACCTCTCCATGATCGACTGGCACTCTTTCCTCCAGGTGAACCGGCTGCCCCTCCTCAGTCTGAAAGGCCCGCCCACAGCCGCCCTGTCACCAGGGCAACCTGCAACCCTCCAGTCAGGTTCCTCTTTGACCAGCGAGCGCATGGACAAAGTAGCACCTTCACATACATAGCACAGACATGAGTCATGAAACTAAAACAGCACTTCCTTCTTACAAATGTCTCTTAGACAGACTTTAGATATGGATGATGCACTTTATAGTATGATAAATCTTTTTTATGAAAAATGTGAAAGGAGTGCTGTCTGGGTCATGCAGTGCCTATCGTCCAGCTGTAACTACAGCAGCTAGGTTCATGGCAGTTACCTGGCTGGGCCTGCTGTGCAGAGTACCAAGGGAGCAGGTGCATCAGTAGTTCTCTCTGTCTACTCCAGGGGGTGTCAGTCCTGCTCCTGGGGCCCTGAGCATGCTGGTTTTCAGTCCATCTGAACCCTTTAAGCCGTTTGGGCAATCAGAAAACTGGATGTTAACTAAGGTCGCGTCCAAAGTCCAACAACGTCTCATTCATAGACGAATACAACCATATCACTCAGTTAAAACCTGTAGAGAAAACCGACGTTCTACCAGTTTTACCAGAGTTGCATTAAGATGTTTTTAATGCAGGGGATTTAGTGTGCAGAGACATGCTCAATACTGCAGCACTGCAGAGGATTACAAAGCGACATGCTCAAGAGCGCTGTTAGTAGAGTTAGGTGGTGTATGGACAAGACGAAAACCAGCAAGTTCCAGGCCCAGGATCAGGACTAAGAGGTACAATGCACGGGTCTAGTGCTGGGGATCTACAGGAAGCTGAAGAGAGCTAAAAGTCCTGGAGGGTTTTTCATCCAAACTCTGCATTACTTTGTCAGCCCTTTAACCTCTGTCACTTTTACTGTATTAATGTGAGTAGATGACTGTTTTGGCTGGGTGACAGGCTCTTAAGTTCATTTCCCAAACAGTCACGCACATCTACAGGCTTTGCCAAACCCAACATTAACTCAATAATATAAATGATGGCAAATGAAATCAGCTGGTTTCATTTCAATCCATAATTGAAAAGACTTTTTATAGATTCATAAGGCCTGCTTTAGAAACCATACTGAATTACAAGCCCTAGAGGACCATGTGGAAAGGAAGTGTAAAAGAAAGTGGATGGTAAGT
The DNA here is from genome assembly GCA_037577455.1 of Pangasius macronema. NCBI lineage: Eukaryota > Metazoa > Chordata > Actinopteri > Siluriformes > Pangasiidae > Pangasius > Pangasius macronema. The sequence goes on along the minus strand of CM074967.1, from coordinate 6,955,429 downwards.
GGATGAACACAAAATCTAATCCAATGACTGTTTCCTCCAGAAATACTTTCACCCCATGCTAGAAGCTACATGTGTCTAAGACTTAGAAGCCGTGCTCACCCGGACTGTTCCGCTCCAGCAGATACCAGCGGTAAAAAGCCCGGCGCTTGGAGTCGCTCATCTCCAGGCCCTGCTGAAGCAGCCACTGGGAGATGTAGCTTTGACTGATACCTACAAAACAACACATGTGTAAATAAAGGAACACAGCCCGAAGAGACTTGTAAAAAACAGTCTCCCTACCACATAGAGCATAAATATCCCAAGGTCAAGTGCGATTTCACAAGACTAGGCAGGCAACTGCACAGCATTTTTCACACATGTCAGTGGAATGGCATCTGAGACACTCAGGCTATTTAAGGAAAATTCCTGACAGGATGGTCGAATTTAATCTATGTATCATACTGCTACCTTGATAATAGCAAGCAATCCTCATCAAGAACCTCCCATGCTATAAGCCAATAAGCTGGAGATAAAATTTTCTATTCAGACTATTTTTAAGCCAACTGCCTACAATACAGAGAATAATTACACTTTGAGCTTAACCATTACTATAAGCCATTATAGGATATCACTTTGGAATTGTTGAAGTATTCGTCAGGTTTAGTGTAAGTCCTAGCTGTTCCTTTTGGGTTAAATGATAAATAGCAGGACAAAGTTTAAGATGCATACCTCTATCTACCAAAAACAAATAAAAATGCCATTACATCAGCTGAATACAATGCTGGGTGCTACAATTTGTGACGTTTTCCTTAATTATTGTGTGTATATATATATATATAAATAAACTACATGGCCCTGCCCTGACCCGCCTTTTCGGATTTTCATCCCAAGTTGTTCTTGTATCAAATATTAAACATTGAGAAGCACAGACAATGATTGAAGAAGCACATCAATTGTTATCATCATTTGTGAAGTGGACCTTGTGTGTAAGAAAAACATTACATAAGCTTACATGAATTAAGATAACACAAATAAATCCAGTTTGACAGGTAAGACTGAGTTGCATATCCCAACACTGGTTTCACTGGTTCAGTGAGCAAACAGATGATGCACATTAGACAGGAACTTCCTTTCCATGCAAAGCAACAGTGAAATATTTTCTTTAAGATGATAGTAAAGATATTGGCCCTTATTCATCAAATTTGGAGATGGTCAGATCTGATTGTAAAATGAGCGTACACAAATTCCAGTCAGTTTCCTTATTCATCAGCTTAATCTATTCGTGAATGTTTTTTTAATTCATTTGAATTCATTTCATTCAATATTCTGTTGAAATAAGGATTTGTTTATTTGATCATGATTGTAAACATGGCTTGGCTGTATTTATAAATGAGGATTTAAGCTTTAAATGTTTAATCTTTAAAAAGCTTTAAGCTTTAAGAGGTTTAAGCTTTTCTAATTTAAGCTTTAAAGCTGTCTTCTGCTGAATCAGAACTAACGAGTACCAACATGAATACAAATGTTGCAATAAATAAAGTTCACATAACTACCCGCAGGTGAAGATGGAAAACGGTTCAGTTTTCTACATGATTATGAACAGCTTTATGAAAAACACGGCACGCTTCCATAACTGTCTATAGTCGCCTAAATAACACCATTCATTTCAGTAAAAACAAAATACTACAAAAAGACTAACTACTGGACAATCATTTCCTCTGCTGAAACTCTATTAGCAGTTGGATTTATTTTATTTACTTTTTTGATTAATTTTTCCCTGCATGGTTTACTTCTTTCCTCGGATACTGGATAACTGTACTCTGCTGAATGCTTTCCTGTTGGTGTACTGCTGCAACAGCTGCATTAATTAGGAAGTGTTTCATGTATATTAGATCTATATGAAGGGAAATCGGGGCATGTTGTATGCATGACGTAAATAAAGGACTAGCTTGCATCCAAACAGTTGAAGCCGATTGATAATTTGCGCTAAAACACAGCTCATTTTGATGTTTTATGACAGGTTCGAGAATTAGACGCAGATTTGTTCATACGTTATTCTAAAAGCTCAAACCAGTGGTCAATTCTACTCATAGTATGAATAATTGTGGCGCTTGTGGCTGAATGAATAATGGCCATAGTATGAAGTTGGGCTGAGTACCTGTAACTTGGCCGACAATAGCCTGAGAGATCCTCCTGTTATTGAGGAAAGCCTTGATCTCCTCCTTTACCAGGTTACTGTCCCTCCTAAAACCATACACATGCATCACATCAAAACTTACTCAATGTTACAAAGTGCTGAAACATCTCCTTACAGAAAGCTTCACCATAGCAATGATTATGCATCTTTATTCGTTAAATAACACCATGTTTAATCCATTTACCGGGCTAAGATTGTGCAACAATAGATTATAACAGATTAGATAACGTACACGGTACATTAGCGAAAGAATAACATGTTAAAACAAGTGCATTAATATAAACGTGTGATTTGGTTACAGCTGACACAGCTGGCAGATCTGCCATTACAGAAAATGTATCGAAACCTTTTGACCAATCGGGAGCAAGAATTCGACACTGTGGTGGTATATGAGTATATAATGAAATTTTAGAAAATAGTGCAAGTCCCTGAGGATTGTGCGAATTCTTCATGTCATATTACACACAAAATAGAAAAAAAAGTTAAATAGTACAAACAAACAGTACTATTGTGGTTAAAAAGGAAATAGAGAGGAACATTGTTTACATTCTCCCAGTTAATATAGTCGGAAATTCATCCTACATACCAAAGGAAACAGCACCACTCGAACACATTTTAAGAGCTTTAAAACTTCTTATTAAAGCCAGCTGTCTCCCTCCCACTCCACCTGACCCACTTTAGAAAAGCCTACAACTCTCTGAAAATTACATGGCCACTCTAGGGACATTTCCTGCTATCATCAGGGGTTATATTAATCACCCATTCCTGCTAGCCTTCTGAAAAAAAACACGATAATACCAGCAAAACAAGACGATGTGATACATTCTTATACCTCATGTACTCCTCCACCTTCTCTTCCAGATCCCAATCCTCTTCTGCCAGGTCATAAGCGAACGACCTCTGAACTCCGCCAGGTGGGTACAGGGGTGGGGACGAGGCATCGTAACTGTTGCTGGGAGACAGTGCAGCATCTATAACCGGAGTCTGTGTGGTAGCTGAGGTGAGAGAAGAAGATGAGGAGGATGAGGAAGAAGGTGCAGCCGGAGCTGCAGAGGTAGGAGCCCTGGGCGGGGCTGAGTGATTGTCACAGAAAGGCGAGCGGTGCTCTGGATCCAGTCTCTCTAGAGACTCCAGGGCCTGAAGGATCTGAGGTTTGGTCAAGCCGGATAGCCTGAGGCGCTGAAGCAGGTCGATCTGCTCGATCGTGTAGCGTGGTTCCACATCACAGCACTCCATCCTGGCATCTGTGAGAAGAGCCCAGTTAATCCTTCTGCAGCTGTAATTGAATTTATGAGTATAACAAAAGGACTCACAGAAAGAAAAGATATCTGCATTCGAATAACCTCAGAAATGTGCTTTTTGTGTGCACTCACGTCACCACATCATTTCTAAAAACCCGGACACACCACTGAAACCTCTGACTTTTTAATTACGTTGCTCCAATTCTTATTTAGTGATGGGAAATTACATAAGAGCAGCTCTGGTGAGGCATTCTCTCATTTATCAAGTATTATTAAGTGCAGGGGCATCTCATATAAATGGGCTAAGGCCCCTGTGTTTTAACATAAAAAATACGTCAATGTAAGACTCACATCAGATCAGCTGTTTCCATCGTACATATCAGATTATTTGGCGCTAACAAATAAAAAACTATCTGAAGGAGGAATATTTGGGATTTTTGTGGAACCAAGCGCAACAGCACGGAACGATATGAAGAAGCGAGGCTGGGGCTGATTTCATTCTAGCTCAGGCTACAGACTTATGAAGCCCACCAGTTACAGTCATATCAGGTAAGTGACACGCCCCCTAGAGTTCATCTTCATTTGTGCTTACTTTTTTCATCCTGCTTCTCTGACACATTCACAACACGTCATAAAACAGTCACTGGTGTAATGAATGTGAACAACGTGGATTATTTACTCTATCATCCCTTCTCCCCTAAAATGTGTTTGTAGGAGACACAAAGAGTAGATAAACTAAGCATACATTGTTCAATCGATGTACAAATTACACAAAAAACAGATGACCGAACCATAGATTTAGTGTTTTGGGTTCGAACAAAAGGGTTACAACTAGTCTGTTTAGCATCTTTAGCATTCAGGAAACACAGCATGAAGCCAATAGAGGACATGGGAAATCAGAAATTGTGACTATATCTGCCCTTAATCCAGTGTGTGAGTGTGTGTAATAATTTGTTCCACATCATTCTTATCATGCCATCAATAAAGCCTTGTGAAATAATGCACTGCTCAACCCTAATAGTGGAATTGTCAAGCTGCTGATAGATATTAGAGATCTAAAATCACCACTAGCTGTCACTGATTCAGACTGTAATGTCTGCATAGGTCTGAATTTAATTTACATGCATTTTGTTTATTGACAGACCCCAACAACTGCCCTGCGGCTTATTAATAGGTGTATAGAGGACTGTCAGGCTGAAAAAATGTGCAGGAGTACTCATTTACACCGGTGGTACTCTCAGAGGGGTCCGTGAAGCATAGCCAAGGGGTCTGTAATTTTTTTTTTTTGCAGGAAAGCCACCACTTTCAAAGCTACTATATTTATTAATGTGTAATTATAGTTATGAGCAGGTTTGACTGGTCACTCGAATTGAATAGGTTTAATTCAAACCCCAATGTCTCAAACACAAGTGTTGTTTTTTTTTTAAATAAGCTCGACTTGGACCTAATGTATTCTGTTGGTGGAAGTTCCAGGAATTAAAAAAGCTCTACAGCTTCATTAATAAACAGCCAGATTATTATTGTACACATTTCAATAGTGAGTGTAATATTTAAACACACTATATGGCAAGAGGTATGCGGGAGCCTGATCATGACCAGCATATGTGAGCATTCCCCAAACCTTTGTCACAAAGTCGGAGGCACATGTGCATCTAGAATGACTGTAGCATTACGATTTCCCTTCACTGGAACTAAGAGGCTCATGGAAGTGCTCCTGTGCACAAAGCGAGCTCCATGAAGACGTGGTTAATCTCCAAGGAAATCTCTCTTAATGTAGAAGATCTCGAGCGTCCTGCACAGAGCCCTGACCTCAACCCCACTGAACATCTTTGGGAAGAGCTGGAACACCGACTGCACCCCAGACCTCCTCACTCAACATCACTAAAGCTCCTGTAGCTGAATGAACACAAATCCCCACAGCCACGCTCCGAAATCGAGTGGAAAGCCTTCCCAGAAGAGTGGAGGTTCTTCTAACAACAAAGGTCTGAATAACTCCATTTTAATGCCATGCCTTTTTTTTAAAAAAAAAAAAAGATGTTCAACAAGTACATATGGGTGTCATGGTTAAGTGTCCACATACTTTTGGTTATATAGTGTATTAGTTTCATAAAATGAATCTACACTTGGGGGTGAGGGTTGGAGGGTCTGTGAAATTTCTACAGTTAACGAGCTACAAAAGCTTTGTGAAGCTCTGATTTACACTCTGTGGTCAAAGCCGCCATGTTGCGCAATAACTGCTAGCTATAATGGACCGTAATGGAAGCGTGTGAAATGCAAAGTGCGGGTTTTTTTTACCTGAGAGTTGCGGGGACACGCGGCCCGTGGGGAGCGGCTCAGCGCGCGGAGCCACAGCGCGGAGACTCCACTGGCGCATGATCCACTCAGCACCGGGGCTCGGGGGCAACGCCTGCAAACATCACCCTACTCAGTCAGCCTGGACAGCACAGCTCGCAGCTATGAGAAGTGAAGCCCAGTGACATGCAGAACGGAACAAACCGCAGTCATGGCGTGTGTCTGCGCGGCTCGTGCGGGCTCTTCGCGGGCGCTGATGCAGCTCGGGAAGCGGATGGTTAGCTTTAGCAAGCGAGCGGCTAAGCGTTTTTTTTTTTTTTTTTTTTTTTTTTTTTCAGGCACGAGCTGAAATGTTGTTGCTTTCTGTGCGCGTTTGTTATAATCTCTTACAGTACAGGGAAATCACTCAACATCACGGCAGCAGAGATGACAAGGCTGGAAGCGTTAATACTGCAAACTACTGTCGAAGTCTATAGAAATAAACCGCTATGGCTTTCCGACATACTTTTTTTTTTTTTTAAGGATTGCGGACGCACGCGAAATGGCAGCAAAGCTCTTGATGAATAGCTGAAGAAGTGCCAGAAGTGTTGGAAGCGTTAGCAATGCGAGCTAACGCCGTGCACACTCACCTCGCCTCCTCGCCGTGCTGCCGCTGCTCGTGTGTGCCGCCGGACTGGTTGGGTGACTCCGCTCTCCCCCGGCTTTCAGCTCGGCCCAGCTGCGCTTGGCTAGTGAAGGTGATCCGGGAAGGGTCACATTGTCCCGGGATGCTGCAGTGGTGTGTGGCTCGGTGCACGAGCCGTCTCAGCGCGTACTGACCTCTCACCCGCAGCGAACTTCATACAGGAAGTGCTTGTGATTCCACCAGGAGGAGAGAGGAACTTTGTCTACACTGTATTAACCAGAGTCCAGAAATAAAACTGTTTCCACACAGACGTCTGCATCTTTTTATAGCCTTTATTTAAAATATCAATACTCTGAGTTTTTAATTTTTTTTTTATTTTTCTTGTCAGCGGTGTGGTACCAAGAGTACATCTGTTTTAGTACGTATTTTAGTTTTGTATTTTAGATATATTTTATATCGTTCACATGTAAACATGACTATCTAATGTACCTTCAGAAATAATTTCATGTACATAAATGGATCGCTGATCTCCCTCTAATGTTACTAAAAGGTGATTAAAGATGTTCATCATGCAACTTCCCAGGTGAAAGACACACACTAAGGTACAAGATTCACCCTTCATGGTACCACCCTATAGTGACAAGGGAAAGTTCACCTTTATTTCTGAGAGTGTATAAAACCTGAAAACCTGATGTACACTCTCAGAAAATGGGGTACTAAACTTTCCTTGTCACTGATATGGTACCTACAAAGCTATATCTACTGTACCTTTGTGCGCTATGTATCTACTACATGGTAATGTGAATGTACAGGGTGTCCCAAAAGTCTCCATACACAGGGGAAGCTAACACTTATTAGCAAAATGTCTTCCAAAATTTTTCATACTTAGTTTATATATATATATATTTTTTTTTCAGATAGCCTTTAAGAATCTTCTTCTTCTTTTGGCTTTTCCCTTCAGGGGTCGCCACAGCGAATCATCACTCTCCACCTATCCCTATCTT
>CM074967.1:6910277-6939452 GCA_037577455.1 Pangasius macronema | reverse complement strand
CTAGTGTACACTACCCAATCATTCGAATCACTAAAAAGAGTCTTTCACGTCACTAGTCAGCAGAGCGCACGTTCTTGCCTGACGTTTGAAAAAAAAAAAAAAAAAAAAAAAAAAAAAAAGGCGTCTTTCTGCGCATGCGCACTATTTATAACAGCTTAGCCTACATGCCATTCAGAACTTTACTAGCTGCTGAAGTGTGTCAGGTGTGGAGCTTCACGTGTGTAACTTTCCGTCGTCGTGCAGGACGTTCATGCATAATAGTTTTTATGAAGACGTAAATGCCATTGGAGGCGCAGGATAAAATGGATCATTCAGGTGAGCACCAAATATATAAAACTGAGTCATCTTAACTCTAATGAAGTACTGTAGTCACTGCTCAGGGTAGTTTGATCACTAGTGTACCAAGGCTAAACAACACCGTTTAAGAGTACATTAAAAAAAACATTTATATATATTATATACACGTGTGTATGTATGTATGTGTGTGTGTGTGTGTGTGTATTTATATATATATATATATATATATTAGTTTACTCACTTTATTATGTGTTTGATTTATTTTAGGTAAATGCTGCAGAACCTGCATCTGTGTTCTGATTAATCTGGTACACTTTGCTCCAAACCATGATTGTGTTGCAACTTTTGCACCAAATCAATTCCTCAATTCCTAATGGATTTAATAATTCCCAGCACTGTTCCGATTTCCTCTAACACTCACTGAAGGTTGAAGACCCCACTGTGTTCACTGAGTGTGTGTAATGATTAATGATTAATAGAGATGACATTTTTGATGCAGCAGTCTTTACCCTGGCCTCAGTGTGTGATCAATACTGGACTTACTGTTCTAACCTTGCTGTGATTTTGGACTGAAAATAATCCACAGTCTCACTTCTGTAGTTAGCGCTGGAGCCAATGGGAGATATTCGGCCTATGTTATGACAAGAATGAAGTGTGGAATTTAAGTGCTTATAATGAAGGGTGGTTGGTAGTTGTTGGGAACTTTCTCTTTATTGTGTTTTGAATTGATGTGTCATCTGTTTATATACTCAACAAACCAGTTAAATTGCATTCATTTTAATGTTGTCCTAGGCCTTGTTAAACACAATAAAAGATGTTTAGCATTTTGAAGAAATGTTTAATGTTTGAAGAAATGGAGGTGTTTTTTTTTCCACTCCAAGGGCTCTGGGTTCAGGATTTACTTCGTCATTGTAATAAGTCACAACAGATTTGAAACCATGTGCTGCTTATAGCACAATTATCATTGTATTTAGCAGTCCATGCAGTAAATCACTAGTTTTGCTTTCTTGTAAACTTAGAACTAATCATTAAAGACCATATTAAGCACATTTTCTGTTAGCTGTGACATGCAAGTACATTCAAATGCAAGTAATTCTATATTTTGAATTGAAGTAAGTTTAAAGTGTCTTTGGCTTACTCTCCAAAAAGAGAGTATAATACTTTTAAAACTACTGCTGGCTAGGAACAGATAGTATTTGAGAGATAGTATTGAAAGAAATACTATGTCTGTAGTGTATGCATGATTACTACAGACAAGCTCAATACCTTACCTCTAGTTATGTATGTAACTGTGGTTTTATGAACCCCAGATAACCACTGAAGGCAGTGAAAATTACCTGCATACTTTGCGTGTCTGCTGCATACCTTTAAACGATACCAGAAAGTGCTGTTCAATATAGCAGTATTTACTGCAAATACTATCATTACAGCCATTACCCTCTTCTCTCTGAGTTCTCGCTGGTCCAGAATGACAAGGAACCCTAGCCTTTATGCAGAATCATTTGTAGAACCACAGGTACGTAGGTGACTAGCCCTTTATTTCACTCCTCCTGATTTGCTAGAGGTGGTGAGAATCATCTGGGTAGCCTATGCTACATGAGGAATCAACACACCTTTGGACTAAATGGAATGATGTTTGGAGGTGACGGCTGCACGTCAGCTAAAGCAAAGCATGATGTTAGCATGATAGCATCTTGTAGTGGATGGTGATCTCCAGATAGCAGTAGCGCAGACTTTCTGCACTTTGCCAAACCTTTACCATGTTTAATGCCTATTAATTATGTGATTGGTGTCTGTGCGAAGAAGCTCTCTTGAGTTCACATTGAGACCCAGCGCTGAAGTGTATGAGAGGAGGTTGGAGATGTCCTGATGACCCTGCTCCTTGATGGGGGCACATGGATACTAATTGTCTGTATGGTAGTACCCTAATGAGTCTGGTAACGAGGCTGCTTGTTTACATTTCAAAAACACCAATGGCCAAAGAGAGGCCAAAGGGTAGACCTTTGAATTGAAATGCCTGTTCTTGGAGGGTGAACCTGAAAAGGCATCTGTGTTCTGGGTGATGGTATCATTAAAAGGACCAGTCCTGTGGTTGCACAGCATGAAATACCTCTGATGACATTAGCATGCAAAATGGAAGGGTTTTTAGATACCAGTTCACCCTCTTAAATCTAGAAATGGACAGACTCTGCCATCCTTCTTCTGAACTAGGATGTATGTTTGATTATTGTAAAGGTGTCCACCCTTATGGTCACGTCTCTTTCAAAGAGAGAATGAATTTATTGGGTTAGAGCGACAGCTTGTAGGGGACACACTCCATGAGAGGGACAGGGGTGAGTCACTACTACTAAATCTTTATCAGTACAGAAGAAACTCTCAGAAATGGCTGTAGATGCAGCATCCTTGAGCTCCTCCAGTGAAGACTGAGGAGGGTGCCTAATCACTAGAGGAAGGGCTCATTGGAGGACATTAGTCAAGTTTTGGGCTTATTGATTCCAGCTGAGCCATGTCCACCGAGTCATTANTATGTTTCAGTCACCACCATAAATGGGCTTTTGCAGTTAGCGAGCTGTTTCTAGACTACTGACTTTGTGCCAGATTCGATTTGAAGCAGTCAGTGAAGTAGATGTCTGATCTAGACCCACCAGGAAATTCAGACACTGTTTGCACATGAATGAGTTTTTGCTCCAGTATTCAAAACTTTGATAAAACTACATAAAAACAGCTTTAGTTAGACTTTCACTCATGTCCGTCACTTTCAAAGATCTTTATAACAATAGTAGTTTTGAAGTGTGTGTATGTGTGTTGTCTAATTGTCTATGCATTACTGATGCAGTAGATGAAGATGTTGAAAATTCTTTTAAACTTGTCAGTTTGTAGCAGTTAAGAGGTTGTGCATGTGTTTCTGTCTCAGGAGTGCCCTGTTCCAGTCTGCAGGAGTCCACGTCTATAATGAAGATGGGTCTGTGTATGGTGTTGGTGGGTCATTTGAATTTCCTGTTGGCAGCCCTGGTTCATGGCACAGTATTGAGGCATATCAGTCTCAACACCCAGACACTGGAGTACGCTATCTCCAACATTTTGGCTCTAACAGCCGGCCTTGTGGTGAGACATGGCAGAGCAAACAAACACTTCCATCTTCACCCACTGAGCACCAATATACGTTAATAGACGTCCTTAACTGGGCCAGTGTGGCCTGAATGAAATCAGGACCACAAGAAGATTTTAATGTCTGATTTTTGATGCATTGATTTTGGCTCCTAAATACACATCTTTTTTGAGACTATATTAAGTTGGATGGCTTGTATATAATCACAGTAGCTGTTTTTGTCTATGTATTAAAAACTTTCACTCTACCTTTCAATCTAAACGTCTCACTATTGATGGACACCTTTTTTTTTTATGTCTTTTAAACATCTTCATGCTCACTGATTTAGCATAACCACCACCATGTTACCCTTATTGCAGGGGCTGAGGTAGAGTTACCTTATACTGCATTTTACAGTTTCAAAAGGTTAAATCTGATAGAAGTATAGGAATTTTACAGCTGCATTTTGAATTTTGATGCTTTATCTTTCATGTGCATTTCTTTCCCTAATGTCTCCACAGGGAATCTTAGTCGGAATACTCACTATAGTCCTTTCTAAAAATGAAAAGAACCGAGTCCTGGTAAGTCTGAATGAAGGAATCTGTTCTTCTCAGCCTGATCGTTCAAGCTGTAGTTCGTTATTTAAAGCACATTCTGCAATCTCCTTTTTCAAATGTCATGCTTTCATCTTTGCTTTAAGTGATTCCTCAGTTGAATGCTCTGTTGAATGCATGTTATTAATAGCAATCTCAAATGCTGATCTTGACATTTAAGTTCACTCACATAATCTGACACAGGTCTTGGGCTCCTGCTTGGAAGGTGATGCCTTCCAAGAACATATTGGCTCTTTAATCCTCTTTAATCATAATGATGGCTGGTTCACAAAAAAAAAAAAAACACTGACTTACAAACATGTTTATTATTCTTTAAAGACAGGTATACTTCATATTTACATTTGTTTTGTTTTTTTCTTTTTTGCTTTTTTTTTTTATTGCTGTCGCCCTCTTGTGGTGTATGTACAAGTCAGTAAAGTAACTTTTAATAGTAGTAACTATTTATGTAGCACGTTTGATACATAGAGATGCAGCTGGGTGTATGTACATGAGGGGAAAACAGTGTAAATAAGAGTATGGCAAAACAAGAACAAAATCACATCAGCTGATGTCAGTTAAAAAAAAAAAGAAAAAAGAAAAGAAACAAAATAAAAGGGTGGCATGGTGGTGTAGCACGTTAAACAAATGTAGACAAAAACACAAAATGAAATAGAAAATAATTCATTACATATAAAGAAATATCCAAGGAGTTACTGCAGTGAACTTCTGTAGTTAATGTAGAGGCAATAAAACCTGCAACATAGAACTAAGTTTGCAGAGAAAAAAGGACATTTTGTATGTTGTATAGAGTGTTGTTGTTGTTGTTGTTTTAATACCGCTATGATTAATACTCAAGTGTGTACGTGCACATGTATGTTTCTCCATTGTACCTTTTTTAAATAAAGAAAAAACATACACACACTCACCAGCCACTCTGTTAGGAACACTGGCAATTTTCCAGTCAGCCAATCATGTGGCAGCAGTACAATGCATACAGTCGTACAGATACAGGTCAGGAACTTCAGTTAATGTTCACATTCAAACATCACAATTGGGGGTGAGAAAATGTGATTTCAGTGACTTTAACTGTGGAATGGTTGTTGGTTATTCTGGTTTGAGTATTTCAGGAACTCTTGATTTTCTGGAATTTTCACACCCAACAGTCGCTCGAGTTTAGACAGAATGCCACAAAAACATCCAGTGAGTGGCAGTTCTGGGGGGAGAAACACCTTGTCGACGAGACGTCAGAGGAGAAAGGCTCAGGTGATTCAATCTGACAGAAAGGCTATGACCACTCAAATAACTGTAGTGAGCAGAGAAGCAGCTGCTGCTCACTGGATGTTTGTTTTTCGCACCATTCTGTGTAAACTCTTGAGATTCCTGTTGGGTGTGAAAATTCCAGGAGATCAGCAGTTTCTGAAATATTCAAACCAGCCTATCTGGTGTCAACTACCACGCCATTGGGATGCACGAAGGCATTTTACATTGAGGGTGCTGGAATTTTAAGTATACGTGGGGCATGTATTATTTCACACCTGAATGATGGTCAAATAAGTTTTCTTTTAACAGGATATGTGTGTTGATTACAATAATAGACACCACAATGCTGTTAAATTGTCACATCAGAAGGTGTTAATTAATCTTCTACAACAACATGACTCTCAGGAGTTAAATTAATTGATGGGTTTATATTAATGCACTTATTCCAATTTATTAACGCTATCATACCTATAGTAACAGCTCACACCATATTTGATTCCCCTGTGTCTTCACATGTAGGGATGACCGCTGACAAAGTTTTAAAATGTATAAGTGACCTAATAAAAAGTCTGAGTATTAGTAAGTAATAAGTTTTGAATCTTTGGGGTGTAGTAGCAGAAGGCTGTCTCACTACTCTGTTTGTGTCTTATTGCCTCATGCTTGTTCAGACATGGTGGGTGTGCATGCTGAGTGCAGTAGGGGGCGTGCTGGCTGCTGCGTCAGTCGTCGGGCTGCTGGTCGCTTTGGTTTGGACGTTAATTTACGGCACCAAAGGCCTTCTGCTCCACTGCAACTTACCTGATGACCTGAGCTACTTCAGCATCACTTTTGAGTGTCCTTTTGACCCCACACGTATTTATGTGAGTCAGTCTGGCATTACAATAGATCACTATGGGAATATGTTCTATTATAAGTCATTTTGTTTCTTTAAAGAAGGCAGCCAACCAGAATTACATTATATTATTGCAATCTCCTTTGTCCAAGAGAGATAAGGTAAATACATGACTATTTCCTTACATAATATGGTGATAGTGGGTGTAAATTGTGAACTAATTTGGCTGAAGTAGACCTTGGGGTGCACTGGGTGAGAGATACTTACATGATGGTAGGTAATAATGTTTGCTAATGATTTTACCTATTGGGAAGAGGGTGATGATGTATTTCATATATTGCTTCTTTATCTGCTTTACTGAGGCAAAGAGAAACAAAATATATTATAGGCTAAGTTATGGCTAATAGTAAGGTTATTTTTTAATCCATTAAACTAAATGGCATTGCAGTACCCCTTAATGCTTAGTTACGACAAATTTGAAAGATGCTGGATTTTATTTTTTGACAGTATTTTTACATATACACAGACTCCAGACTCCAGAATTATTGGCACTTTACAAGGGGCAAAAACAATAATACCATAAACAAACTACTTACCATTCATTTAACAAAATCATTCTTGCACTATTTATTTTTACTATTATTTCTTAATAATGATATTATCTCTTCAAAATAATGTGACAATTTTATTTGTTGTGCCTAAAGAGTAGTTTTTAAAAATGCAAAGAATTTGTCATTCATAAAAAATATTTTTAAAGCTTTTATTGCACTGGGATATGCGTATCGAAATCGATAACTTTCAGTACAAAAGAGACAGATGGTGGTTGACCTGTGAAGTAAGGTAATGCATATAAAAACATAAAGGCTTAAAAATAGTCAAACCACTGGCACAATATATTTTAGCTCAGTGGACTCAAACTCATTTTAGGTGATGGGCCACATTACAGTGAGTCCAAGATAATCACTTTAGTATATATTTAACACATTGGCAACTATACATCGGCATTTATCTGTCAGGTTAATTCTTAATGCATAAGCAGATTAAACAGATATCACCTACAAAACAGTTGAAGAGACTGCCAAATTCATTACTTAAACACTGCAAACTTTCCAAATTATGGTTTTACCACAGAGTGCCTTGCATAATTGGGATTATATGTCAAATTTTCAGCTTGTTAATGAAGCATTACATCATTAGCATATTTTGTCAGTAACTTGAATTTTGGGCCCTGACTTTATTGATCTATTTTGCCCCCTAGTGGAATAACAGACTAGCTTTTTTTATTTTTCAGTTCAATTATGATCCACAAGACAACTTTAGATTCTATGTTGAGTCTTTTATTATTATTATTTATTTGGCTGGATTAGAACCTTTGTCAAGATGGTACTGATAACGTATGTGTGACACCCCTATTTTAACACAAAATATCACTCATTGCATGTGGTGGAGTGCCAATATTTCTTGAATTGACTGGAATCCTGTTGGAATTTTGATCAGACTAAATCTGGATTTCTGCTAAGCTGCTTTGACATGTAAATGAACTGATTTTGTAATATTGCAGGCAAAATGCTGCTTATGTGATTGTGTATCATTCCTGGGGAATACCCATGTCCCTCAAATTACTTATGATCGAAACAGTGCACCTACTGGAACAATGAAATCTCCCCCTTTTCTCTCCTTTTCCCCTTTCTCTTTCTTCTTTCTGCCTCTTCTTACAAGAAGTTTGATCAAAACAAACTGTGTGCGCGCTCACAGCAGCTCTTCTCCACAAGAACAGACTGGCTCTTGTTTCGAGAGCGTCTTTTTCATCACTGTGTAATGATTCCCTCCTCTTGTGTTCACTTCATATTGGCTAGCCTCATGCGAGCTGATTGCTAGCACTATGGCTGAAATTGTTGCTAGCACATATCGGCCACTCTTCATCACATCGCGGTCACTCTGTGTTCTCAGGGTACCACTCTGATCCTGTGGGTGCCGCTGATCGTGATGAGTGTGGTGGAGCTGGTGGTCTCAGGGCGCTGCTGTGCCGTGTCCATCTCTTTCATCCGCCGCAAAACAAGAATACACTGCGAGACCAGCTCGGTGTGTACACCATGGAATACGTGATTACTCATACTGTGTGCAACTCACTCATAATCTTTCATATGTGCGTGCACGGGTACACAATTTACCTTTACAACATGATAAAACGAAGCGTATAGCTTACAACACTTTGTGTTTTATTCTCGTTTAAGTTCTTTATAGTCAGTTAAAACTTGTACATGGGTCAAAACTGAAAGGGGTTCCAAACAGCAAATTCATATATAGTGCCCTTAAATATGCCACTGAGATTAATTTGGACTTTTTGTGTACCTTTTTTGGGTCTGTATTGTAACACAGACCAACCAACAATCTTCTTGACAGTTTTGCACCTTCTACTCTGAACTTTCTGTAATGCTATGATTTTAAAAATAATTGAAGACTTTTATGAGTCAACAGAGATGTAATCATGTTGTTTGTGCATATTAGCTTAGATAATTCTCTGTAAAATGAACAGCCTTTGGATGGAAAAAAAGACACACTTTGTTGCATATCATGGTCCCTAAAATATAATGACAATTAAGAGAGCAATTGTTTTGGGTTTTTTTTTTGTTGTTTTTTTTGTTTTTTAATGATTTTATGTGTCATATATTTAAAATACTAGACTGAATCCCCCAGAAATTTATCATATGAATCTTTGTTGCGATTTTATTAGGTTTCAAGTTCTGAATGCAGGCAGAACCTTTTGTTATCTAGATAATTATTGTGGAGTTTGGAATATGGCTTACACTTCAAAAGTAAACTTCAGTTTGGAAATTCCAAAAGTAGTGTGAGCAGACATGATGCTGAGGGACTCTAGTACAGAGGCCAAGATTTAATTTCTTCCATGTTTTGTTCATTATAGGATTAGGCTATATGTAACCCTGAGATATTTTAAACAGCAGTCTGGTGTTGACATCGTCATGTTGTAATATAGATTTGGTATGTCTTGAACCGTCTTCACCACCGCACAAATGCCCTACTCCGTATGTTCTAGTGGCAGTCTAGGCCCCTCGTTCAGGATCGCTTTATCAAGGCGTGCGTTTCATGTGGCCGGATTTGCTGTAATATTTTCGTGTGTGTAAAATTACATTTTAAATAGTTTAATTAAATTTAATAGTTTGTGGCTCATCTCACGTCTCATTAAAGTCTAATCAAGTTACTTCGTTAATAAACGCAGCACAAATTTTTATTTTCCATTGTCATGTTTTTAGGGACCGAACTGATTTCTCAGCTGTGAGGGATTAGACCTCTCACTTCAAAACCCACCAAATGGAAATATTTGTGCATGCTTACGACATTTTCATTATAGAGTTTTTGGCGACAGACCCATTTCCAAGAGAAACTGGGGTTACAGAGAGTATTTCCCATCATCGTGATTGCTCTGATGGATGCATCATTGCTCTTGGCCCAACCTGCCTGCAGTTCCTCTACACTGAGGCAGATGTGGAACAGCAATCACGGGTTTTCCAAATGTCACTGTGGCTAGCGACTGCCATCAGAAATTTATGCTAATTGAACAGGTTTCCATTCTGTGAAATTGGATTGAAGCACATTTGGTAATACCAAACATTTCAAATATTGCATTAAAATGACTTTCCTCTGTTTCTGGTTAGAAAAGGTTCTCCTTTTTAGGGTAATCTTTGAGGAAACGTTTATGTGCCAAATATGGTTCATTTTAGGCATTTCTGTTTAATCAATCAGTGACATGAACATGGTGACTGTGAACAATTGGGATTTATTAAGATCAATTACTTCCACTTGAGTGTACTACCTGCCAATGGGAATTTGATTAATCTCAATTTAATCATATGTACATCAATTCTAAAATTTAATGACGGCAAAAACCAGTGAACTGTTTTCTGTGTGAAATTGATAAACGAGGCGTCTGCTTTGACCTCATCAGTGATTTTATTTATTTAATTAATTTATTTATTTTAAGCCACTATTTAAAAATAACACTCGCAATCCTCTAAGGGTGTGTGTCCCCGTGTTTTTGAGAAATTGGGCATGTACACAACCAGTGATGTATGACTCATACTGCAGCAGCACTGTAAGGCTGTGTGTATGTGTGTTTTCTTCCAGGTGAAGACCCTCAGAGCAGCTGTGCCCCCAGTGCTTCCCTGCCGTGTCCCACCACCCCGCCGTTGCCATAGAGACTGTAAGCTGATGCGCCCCTCAGAACAGCATGAGCTGCTACGAGCGTCACGGCCCTACAGCTCAAGCCGCTCGGCCCAGAACAGAGCAGCCTCGACTCAATTCAACAGAGCCTCACTCAACAGGGCCAGCTTCTGGATCTAATTATAAGCCTTTGTATTACACTGACTCAGGTCCTTCTCGAACGGAGGTTAGGAAGGAAATGAAACCGGAAATGAGTGCGTGTCTACGTGCAAGTGGTGCATTCCATAAGAGTTTACTGATAAGGTGTGCGGTCCATGGCGGCTGGTTTGAGTTGAAAATGCGCCATTAAAATGGCTTACTTGAAGGGAGAAAAATGCAGGATGGAGAAACTTAGAGTCTGGCATGCTGGCGGGCAAGTGTGATCCTGCTTGCTGTATATGTCGGCGTGTGTGTTTGCACACACGTTTAATAGAGGAGTGAATTATGTTATATAAGTAATGGAAAAAAAAAAAGTAATGTTAGTCTCAATGCCTGTCTTTTAATAATTTAATGGTGTGTTCAATAATGTGCAAAAATTACATGCTAAGCAGATTAAAGTATTTATTGTCGGTGAATAGATTTTGCTCTTGATGACTATTAATAAACTTTTCAATAATGTGTGTGAACTGACTGTCCTGTGAAAACTCATCACTGCACACAGTGAACCACTGAGTTATCAGATAAACACCGACACTGCTCAGACTCTTTTCTGCAATTATCGTCATGGAAATCACCTCCAGACAATGTTTTAAACACATAAGTATATTTGTCATCAATTTCAGCAGAGAGGGGGATACAATTATGATGTATTCATGCAACAAAATAGAAATTGCAGTAAGGGTCCGGAGGCATGTACAGTCTCAGTACAAATTTGGAAGCAATGGGTTGGAGTGCTAGACAAAAGCTGGGAGTGTAGTGATACAAGAGCGACCGAAGCTCTGTCACCATACACAAAAACGTAGGAAGCAGATTGAAACGTTGCCGAGGGGAGATGAAGTTATCTCTCAGTTGTTGTGACACCGAGTGGAGAGCTGAAAGCAGTCGTATTTTCATACACCCCTTCAATCAAGAGTGGAAATAAGCCCTTAGAGCTAGCGCTCACTGTGATAACCCCTCATTTTCGATTAAGACAAAAAATATATATAATTTTTCTAAGAGTGAGGTGTGATAAATCATTGCGTGTACCATTTTAATGTGACAATTTTATGAGTACTTTTTGTGTTATATATTGCAATAAAAAATCTATTGCATTTGGGTAAAAAATAAATTAGGGGTTTGGAGGAAATGAAAGAAAAGCAAAAACAAAAGTATTTGAGTTAGCGGTAGCCTAGGCAAATTGAAATATCCAGTGGTGAATAAAAACTGTTGGCAACACGTTTTTATGAAGGATAGATTTTATGAGAATAGTTAGTTGAATGCAGGTGTGAGTCAGATTATGTGGTTTATGTCTCAGATTATGGAACTGATTTGGAGATATTTATGGATTTTTTTCAGATTTCGGGTTGAATGCATGACTGAATTTGCCGCTTAAATCGGAGGCTCAAAAACACAGTATTACCTCAAAAATATACCGTATTTAACGACACAAAGTGATACTATAAATTTAGCACACTCACATGCAGAGGAATCATGCACACATCACACTCACATTCACGCATACACACAGAGCGCCTCGAATCGCGTGTGCTACAAGCGTCTGATTCCAAACACCATGGAACGTTTCCCCTGATGCAAATCATGACCTCAGTACGATAAAGGTTCGGATCTGGGTTAAAACCGAATGGCAGATAGAATCTTATAATACTCTGGTCATGAAATATTTCCTGTGTGTTCTGCGAAACCTTGACAATGATGCCACAAGGACCTCTCGCACACCTCAGGTCAGAAGTGAAAAACATTCTTGCTTCAAAAGTAAGATCACCAGTGGTTTACTGCTGCAGACCTGACGACAACACAACACTGATGATGAGACAGAGATGAAATCAAAGTTTTACAATGTGCTAAAACACCACATGCAAAAAAAATGAACAAATAAATAACCTTGGAGGAAACAATACATATGTACAAAAACCAAAGTAAAAATCAAGCAAAAATAAAACAATAGGATCTGCAGCCTTCTCGTACTTAATGAAAAATCAAAAGCAAACAAATCCTAACATCCAGTCCATCAGTCCACTGCATCTACTGGAGGTTTCTATGGATTTGGATACTTATGTGAGCTACATAATACTGTCTGAGTAAAAAGGCATCTACACTAGCCTCCTAATATGTTTTATATGTGTTTATACCATCCATCCATCCATCCATCCATATATATAACACAAAACAAACAAAAAGGAAGGAGAATAAAATAAAAACAGGATAGATAGACATAGGGAGGAGAAACAGCTGAGGGCAGGGAGGAGTGGGACTGCATGCACAATATCCAGGGAATGGTCCTTCCCAAAACCAGGAGCCTGGACTATGGTGGCTAAACACCGTGAGCTGAGTGCTCCATGGGCCTCAGAGACACGAACTGACGAAGCGCAGCAGACAAAAGACGTCTTTGCAGGTGTTGTCTTTGTTCTTCGGATGTATGTGTGTCCCTTCTCAAAGAAACTAAAAGTAAAGCTGATGCACTTTTTTTTTCTCTTAAAATTCTTCCGTCTGGAACACAAAATAACAATGAAAGACGAAAACCTTCATGCACAGAGCGCCTGTTTCTTAAAGGGCTCAAAACTGCGAGGCACTGCTGGGGTCACACTGCAGCAGCCGCACGATGGACGGATCGCTCTTGGCACCTTTTATGAACTCCTCCAAAGAGAGCTTACCTGTGTGGAGAAACCAAGAAGTGAAGAGTTTGAGGTTCATACAAAAAAAAAAAAAAAAACATTTTAAAGCTATATCCAAGTACAGCTTCACATCTCACCATCATTGTTCAAGTCCATTTGTCTGAAGATCTTATCCGTCCTCTTCTCTGGCGTGGACTCGTCTTCAGGCATCTTCATCACAGAGGACACCATCTTGTAGATGGCCTGTGGGATGATACATAAAGATAATAACAGTGCTGTGAAGAGAAATAACATTACTATATTTGGTTTGCCATGTGCTAGTGTTTGTTTTGGTTTCTGTTCTCCGCCCCATCTTGTCTTTGATGTTTTGCTTGTTTGTGTTCACTTGTTTTGCGTTAGTTTGCTTTTTTATATCATCTGTGTGTCACTGTTCTTTGCGGAGTCTTATCATGCTATCAGTTACTTTAATTCTAAGTCTTTTCCCGAGTTTGTGTTCCACATTTCATAGTACTTCCTGGTTTTGACGCAAATTCCCTTTCCTCAACTGTGTTTTAAGGATTGTCCCTGTATTGAGCCTGCTTGTGTTCTGATCTTTGCTATGGACTCTGATTAAGATTCTCGTATTTGTCCCAAAGCATGTTCCTCTACGCAAATATCAAGCATACTATCTTAATTTTGGGTCTCATTCTGATTATGCACAGTTTAGTCATTTGTTTGCTGCTCAAGACTCACGTCACATCCTCACATTATTTCACTGTATTTACATTCCTACATAGGCCAGAGATATTAATCATAACTATCCACTTCTACTTTTTGTTTTGATTTGTGAAGGTCAACACATGCTTCTTCTTGTGATGAAGCCAGCTACTTCATCTTCTGTATACCCGAGCTAACCCACGATTAGCCCTAAGGCCTCATTTTTCTGCCAGATGCCATATCTGTTATAATCTCCCAGAATTTCTAAAAATAAATTTGAGTGGAAATACTGTGTGGAATACTGAGTGTTCCATACTGTCATGATTATGGCCATGCATACATGCACGTTTACTGGGTTGTGTGTGTGTGTGTGTGTGTGTCCAGTTTAGTGACTCTAGTGGCAAAGTAATTACCTGAACATAATGGCATTTGATGTATTTGTGCTTTTGTCATTGGCTAAAGAGCGCATGTGTTTTTCAGGACTATGACGATTTTTTGCTACATGCTTATACACATAGTTGCCTTAAGACCCATTTTCAGATACAAATGATTTAAATTGAAGACAGAACTACACAGAGATCATTCATTCATCTTCAGTAAGCTCTTTATGGCCAGGGCCACTGTGGATCCAGAGCCTATCCCAGGAACACTAGGTTTAAAGTGAGAATACGCCCTGAATAGGATTCCAATCTATCGCAGGGCACCACGTGCACAAACATTCACACACACACACAAACATTCACACATAGGGGCAATCTAGAGTCACCAATCCACCTACTGCCATGTTTTGGAGGTGGAAGGAAACCGGAGAACCAGGAGGAAACCCACATGGACGTGGAGAACATGCAAAACTTCACATTCAGCTCAGGATGAAACTGGGTACTGTGGAGCAGTGAAGCAGCAACACTACCCACTGTGTCAACATGCCAGCCCTAAAGAGATCAGTACAATGAAATCTACTGTGTGGACAGGCTACATTGCAATCACAATGTTGCCAACAGTGATGACTCTTAGTAAAATGCTTCCAAGAGTTATTAGACTAGTCACATTTTAAAAAGTTCCTCTTTTTCACCAATGTTTCCTAAAAATGTGCATTGAAGAGGGCAGGGCGAGTTCTACTCCTGGCCACGTATGGCTGTGGCCTGTTCATGATTCAAACTCATGATCTCCACACGCTGCTGTTTTTTATGATACAGTAGAGTGGAGTGCCTCTCCAATCCTTCTCCACATTAAAGCAGCACTCACGATAAAAAAATGATACAACTCTGTAATCACTGCACACCGGCCAACTGTAACAGCCATAAACCATCAGATAATCCCAGCATTCTACAGGCAGGGATAAATCCCAGTTAAATTTAACCGTCTAATCCGTAAAGGAACAGAATAATAACTGCTGCTGCTGCTGCTGCTGCCACCATCCCCCACTACATCTGCATAAATCTCCTCACTGGGGTCAGTGGCTAGGGGGTTTTATTCACCACAGAGCACTACCTGGTCTGACTGCAGCTGAGTACAAGCTGTACACGTTGAGCACATACTAATAGCACTTCCCCTCTCTCAGGGCTGCAGGCAAAAGCTCTTGAACTCCCAGTACAAATGATTGTGTGAAATAACGAGTTGAAGCATTTCAGCTCTACACCTGAGTGCACTTGCAAAAGCATACAAAGTCTACAGCATACAGAGTCAAAGATAATACACAGTTAGCCTTGCCTGACAATCTTTATTAGAATCATGTCAAGCCAAGCTGACTGCATGGAGTCTAAATTTAGAAAGTTGAGTTTCTGATGGTGGTAGATTTAATCTAATGAACCACATGGCCTTATGACAGGCAACAATTAGTGAATCAGACCTGACAATCTATTACACACATCCATATAGACTAGAATATCTCATTATAAAAGCCATCAGGTGCATCAGGTATGCCGCTGTGGAGATTAGTCGGGGTATTGGGGGAAAAAAACACTGAGGCAGATGCAGGCAGGTGGTAAAGAAAGCAAGCTAAATGTACTTCAGTCTAGATGAAGCCAATTCTACAGTCAGCTGCATAAGATTACACTGGAAAAAACGTCTTTTATTTCATTTTATTTACTTATTTATTTTTGCTTCATTGAACCGTTAACAGTTTGATATCACTTTGCATTAAGTGGAGATGTGTGAACAAGCCTGTTTTTCAATCTCAGCCCCACCCAATTCCTTTAATTCCTGCAACAGTTATTTTTGCTGTCTTTTAAAGCCAAATAATATTTTTTAAAAGATCTTACACTCTGGCAGAGTGAATTCTGTTATTACAAGTGCTGTGTGAAAAGGTGCTTTCAGAGCCACGGGTTGCACATCACTATCCAATCCCACTCAGCTAGCTTCAGAACCAGTGTTTCCAACTGAGCTGCACACTTATTCACACAAGTGCATTTTAAAAATTGGTACATCCATAAACAGTCGAATAACATGACGTACAGTATTATTTTGCACATTTATTTCACTTATTTATTTACTGTCGTCTTTAACAGGCTAAAAAAAGCCCTGAAGCTGGAAATTTAATTTGTAGCCTGTGTATGACTGTAAATTGAAGTTCGGTTCAGCTTGTTCTTTGCTCACAAATAAAGCAGCCTAAAAATAGCAATGTCCTGAAACAGTTTGCTTTAACTATGGAAATGACTATTTGACCATTTTTTATTATGGGTGGACAAGTAAAAATCTGTAGTTGTGCAGGTATGTTTTGTCTAGTGTGTAGGTATGTTTATTGTATGTTATGTCTAGTGTGTAGGTATGTTTATTGTATGTTTTGTCTAGTGTGTAGGTATGTTTATTGTATGTTATGTCTAGTGTGTAGGTATGTTTATTGTATGTTATGTCTAGTGTGTAGGTATGTTTATATCTCAGTGGGCACCAAATGTTCCTGCAGGGATAGAAACATCTGACAGTTTTGATGTTGTGAGGACAATTGGCTGGTCCGAGAATATTTATTTACTTATTTTTATTTTTTCTGAAAAATCTGCAGCTTTTACTTAAAAAACTAAAAGAGCCGAAAGGTTTGCTTATGATTACTTACGTTAAGGTCAGGGTCTGATTCAGGTGTAGGCATAGCATTAAGGCGCTGGAAAGTCCTCACAAGTGTAGTAAGACAAAAGTGAGTGTGTGTGTGTGTGTGTGTGTGTGTGTGCGTGCGTGTGTGTGTGTGTGCGTGCGTCATCAATGCAGCCAAATATGTAACATATGGAGAACTAAGGCGAACACTGCATTAATATTAACAGCATTTAAAAATTGACACAAGCCCATCTATAAGAGAACAGCTTGTGCATTCACCATGTGCAGATTGCAGATTAGAGAACAGCAGTTTTAGCACATGCCACTCAAACATCCATCAGTGGAACACCAGCACAACAAAGTGCACTGGTACTGGAACCTCACTGTATTTTATTTATTTATTTATTTATTTTGGCTGAAATTAAAATTCTGTTATCAAAATATCTCATTTCAAAGATAAGAATTGGGCTAGGGGGAATTTTAAAAATAAATGGTGGACTAAGCTGAGACGAGCAGCGCAACTCCAAATGACAAGAGCTTATCTGGTAATTTTGATCATTTTTCGTGTTTGTGCTAGGGTGGTGGGTAGTATAGCTGCTGCACACAGCTCCAGGGTCCCCAGTTCAATCCTCAGGTTTGTCTCAGGAGGTCAGGTTACTGTCTTTCTGTGTGGAGTTTTTTTTCTATTCTCTGTTTGTGTCTGTTTCTTCTAGGTTCTCTGGTTTGAGTGTGTGCATGGTGCCCTACTATGGTTTGGGGTCCCAAATCAGGGTGGATTCTTTCTTCATGTCCAGTGTTCCTGGGATAGTCTCTGTGACCTTGGCTAGATTTAAGCTGTTGCTGTTGTTCCTCTTTTGGCTGCTGCCGTCAGGGGTCGCCACCGCGGATCGCTGGTCATGATTTGACACAGTTTTTACACCGGATGCCTTTCCTGACGCAACCCTCCCCTATTTATCTGCGCTTGGGACTGGCACAGTGGCTGGGGTTGGTTCCCTGGCCCAAAACTGAACCCAGGCCGCAGCAGTCAGATCGCTGTGGCCTAACCACTAGTACTGCAGGGACCCTGACTAGATTTAAAGGGTTACTGAAAATGAATTAATGAATGTTTGTATTAATTCCCTCAACATGCTCTCTGACCTGCACAATCTCGAGCATCTCCTCACGACTGATGTACCCGTTGCCATCCAAGTCGTACATACTGAATGCCCATTTCAGCTTCTGATCCAGCTTTCCCCGTGAGGTCACACTCAGAGCGATGATGAACTCCCGGAAGTCAATGGTGCCATCGTTGTTGGTGTCAAATGTGCGGAAAACATGCTCTGCAAACTTGGAGGCATCACCGTATGGAAAGAAGTTGGCATAGATCTTCTTGAACTCCTCCACATTCAGGTGGCCGCTTGGGCAGTCTTTAAGGAAGCCCTAAGAAAAAAGAAAAATAAATCAACCTCTTGATCCAAAGCTTAAAAAAATACATAATTTTTTCAATCTAATCTCGTTTAGTTGTAGTGTACTTGTGATTAATTATGTGGACAATAATTTCTACATATTTCCATGTACTGACCAAAGAACCAAAAACCAGTTTACTCAGAATTCACTAATATTGAAAGGCTAAGAGCAGTTGTTGAAATTTTCCAATAAATGTTTATGCAAACTTATTCTTATGAAGAATTCCTGAACGTGATTAAAACATTTCTTCAGATGTATTTATAAATTAAACTCTAAATCTGTATAATTCATCTGATCTGATCATGCCAGAAAACCAGTACAAAAGCTTTAAGTAATGAAAATTTGTCTTGTTAGGATGTAACAGTTATTTTGAATTTGTGTTATGTAATATAGCTGTGTATTTGCATTTGGATCAGCATAATTCAATAACTGGGGTACAGACGGAGTCTTCTATTAAACTCTCGAACTTTTAAAAGTTGCAGACAGTCTGTATCATCACAGAACAGAGCAGACTTCCTCTTATCAGTTAGGAGGCACTATGTTCCTCCATGCAGAGGTGACAAAACATACCTGTGGTTTTCATACATCTTAATAAGCTCATTTATGCTGTGGTGCGACATCCCACCTTACATGTCACCTAGAAATTGGTGGATGAAATGGATCTATGTACAAAGAGATAGAGCAAGCAATGTACTAGGCACTACAAGAAATCCTTTTTTTTCTAGAAATTTATGCAGCAGTGAGAAGGAATAGAAGGATATAAGAAAACAGTCCACTGGAACAAACTGGAGATCAATAGACTGATATTTCTAGCTTTATCAGAAACCAATTATGGGTTGCGCTTAAGGAATTTAGAAGCAGCAGTGCTCTAAAGATCAGAGGATGTCAATTGGATTAATATTGAGATTTTAGCGATTTAACAAATCAGTAGATTAATTAGCATGACAGTATTTTGTGTGCTACAAAGCTAAATTTCTCATAACTTACCAAGTAGAATAAGAAGATAAAAAGTTACCCAACAGGCTAGAAAACTAATGTGGAAAAACTAGATTATAAACTAATGTGTATAATCTAGGAGGCGGGGATTTGTGTACATGTGCATGGGTGGGAGGTGGGGTCACCAAGTAAACAATTCATTCTCTTGTTTTTGCAGTTCTCCTTGTAATGTCTAGAGCTACAATTTTATTGCATCCCATATAACACCAGGTGGACTGATATTTTTAGCTTTTCGTTTGCACTCACAGAATCGTGAAGCAGTGATGCTTCAGGGGATTCCAATCTGTTGGTGGGATGGAGATTGGGTTAAGTTCGTGATTCAGAAAAATTTAACAAATTAGGAAGTGATTTAGTGTGTCAGTATTTTGTAAAATAAGATGATCAAATGTTAACTAGATGGCTACAAAACTAATGCGGATAAACTCCACTGGCCACTGTGGATTCTAGGAGGTGGGACTTTGTGTGTCACGTATGGAAGATGGGGTCAGCGAGTAAACAAATCATCCCAGTGTTTATGTAGTTCAAATTTTAACCAAAAAAAAAAAAAAACCCTCAATCATCCTCTATAATACAGGATTTATGAACTGTGTTGAGAATCATTTCATATGAATAAGCCATGAAAAGGCCCTGTTTCAACCTCCTGAGTGGGAATTCTGCGAATAAAAATGCAGGTCAGAGTGTTTAAGACCTTTTCAGCCCATTAGCCAGCATGAGTCACTGTAGCTTACATTTCACCACACATTGCTTAAGTCATTCAAATATCTGTCTATTTACAGCAGGCTTTGAGACCGAACCTCAGGGCCATCACATCAGTGCCTGACCCTGAGATACAGAGCCTCTTATTGCAGAATATTTCGCAAGCCTACTACACAAAACAACATATTGTACTCTTAAAGTGCTATATCTCTGGGTGCCTTTATGTTGCTGTCATCTAGTGGCCCAGGATGTGCATAAATACCATCATGTGACAGAAAGGCTGTTGACCCTTTGGCTGCTGGAAGATTGTTATTGTCAAGGAATAATACAGGTACTTGTTGTAACACAGAATTTATTACAGCTGCTTTATCTCACCTTGTACCACTCCTGTAGCTCATGGTCCGAAAACTCAGTGTTCTCTCTCAGGTCCTGTAGCATCTCCGGCCTGAGCTTGCTGTTCTGCTTTCCCATGGTGACGAGTCTGTGTGTGCACAGCAATGACACAACCCTGGGGTCAGACCTGCTAACAAAACACACCAATTAGAGCACAGAGCAATATGTTTAATAAGCAGAGATGGTCAGACATGCAGACAGAAAAGAGCCCTCATTACTGCACAGAGACCATGCTGTTTCATTACAAACAGCACCAGGAGCTACCATGAAGAGAATTTAAACATAATTAGACATCACAAACCCTTTCTAAATCGAAGTACTATGTGCCAGACCCACTACTGATTTCTCTACTGATATGAGGTCAACTCTACTGGCACACTTCAAGAAAACTGACAAGTTTTTTTTTATAGCATTTTATTTTTGTTTCATTACTGATTCATATTTTGAGTTTAGGGGAGTATGGTGGTACAGCAGGTAGTGTTGCTACCTCAGAGCTCTGGTTCGATCCTGAGCTCAGGAAAAAAAAAAAGTGTTAGTAGGTGGATTGTCTGTGCTAAATTGCCCCTAGTAGTGAGTGTGTGTGCACGCTGCCCTGTGATGGACTGGCAACCCATCCGGGGTGAATTCTTCCACCTCATGTCCTGTGTTCCTGGGGTAGGCTTTGAATCTACCACCATCCTGAACAGGATAAAGCGGTTACTGAAGATGAATGAATTTTGAGCTTATGCACATGGGGATATGTAGAGTTTTATTTGACCAAAATATATTATCATACAAAAACAAAAGCTGTGTTGAGGTGATTATTAAAAAAAATATAAAAAATCACCTCACCACAGCTCACGTCTGACCAATAAAAGCTCCCCGGAAGCACTTCTTTACTGTAACCCTTCCAAATAGCTTATCATTGTAGACGTGGCATTTAATGTTTTTCCTTGCCACTGTCTCCTCTGGTTTGCTCATTAGGCATCTAAATTTACATCCAGATGTCTGGGAAGCTGCTTTGTGACAGTGTCTACTGCTAAAAGTACTATGTAATAACTGAACTGAACTGAATCAATAGCTGATTTTGTAAACTGACAACCCAAAAAGAGATGTATACTGTACAAATCTGAAACTGTGATCACTGTACTGCTCTTTGCCTCCCTTAAAATCCTCCTCGCAGTATGCTTGTGTCCTATTCCTGGCAAATTTCTAACCTTTTCAAAACTTTTTTTAATTATGGTCCTGTATTACCTGAGTTATGAATCATCTCATAAAAAACACAATGAAACCAAGAGGGGTATCACTACATACTATCTCTAAAATATACACACGTTGGAGTATATAGTAGTTCAAAGGAAACAGCTTCTAGAGTGTCTAGAGACCGAAAGCAATTTCCTAAAAAAAAAAAAAAAAAAAAAAAAAAAATCAAAGATGACAATTTGAATGCATTTATATCAAATAGTTTAAGGCTGTCAATATTTTTTTCATATTTATTTATTTTTTCTGAGAAAGTTTATTATTGAGGAAATTATGTTCTTATAATACTCTTTTGATAGAAGCAATGTAAATATTTTTGTTTGAATGGAAAATGTGAATCATTATGTGTAATGTTGATATTATGCAGCCATTTTGCTCATTTTTTGAAGGATGCCAATAATTGTGGAGCTGAGTATTACAGTGTGTGTGTGTGTGTGTGTGTGTGTGTGTGTGTGTGTGTGTGTGTGTTTGTGTGCACGCGTGTGTATATATACTTTTCTATTAATGTCTATTAATAAAATAATTGCATCCTCTTCTACTAACTCAAAAATGTCCCCGCATCTTTTAGACAGACTAAAAAATCCATCATAGGCAAGATGGAAGGAAAAGCTGTTCGAGTTGAATGTTTTCATGGCATGTTTTGAGAACACAGTCGCAACTTGGGAGCCAAGAATCTGCAGTAATTAATAACACAGTCGCCCACGCTGCCTCCGTATCCCAGTCCAGACACGCCGGGAGGAGAGCCATGAGAAAGAAACACTGGAAGAAGGAAGGAGGAGTAATTCACAAATATTCTTAAAGATCCAGACTCTTCCAGAACAACACACTGTCCATATGTAGGTTCTCTCATTTAGCCCTGATGATGAGCTAAAGATGGGATAAAGATAGGATTAGTGCTGCTGAGTGCTCAAGACTGCAAATCTGATTTGTCAGAAAATGATTCATTAATTGATGCCTTTGACAATTGTTCTGGCTTCCAGTCATGTCACAGGTTTATATTAATATGCATGCTCTTGCACATTATCGTTTCGATTCACTGTCGAGTAAATGTCCCTGAAGATACCACCTGTGAGGTGTATTAGATTCCGATTATTATTTGTATAACAATTGTAGCAATGAAAAATGTATAATAGTTGATATGGCTTTTGAGCTTTGTCATTTCTCAATAATATTACAAGCTGGGTGTTTTTATTTTATTAACTTCAAAAGAGAGGAAAAAAGCGAGGATGGTGAGGAAACGATGGGTTGCTATGGTATAAAAGGAATAAAACACTTCAGGACATCCTGTTATTGGAAAATAACCAACTTTAGGATGGTAACAGTATCTCTGCTTCATGTTGGGCCACAACACACCAACCCATTATTGATTATTTTCCTATAACAGCACACTTTGGGTCTTTAATTCCTTATATAAAACCCAACTGAAAGACATAATACTTTTCTAAGCCTTTGACTTTGTTTCTGATATGATCATTTTTGTATGACTATGATTATGATTATAATTATAGCTTGTCCTATATCAGTTCCCCTCCTCATGGCCTCTGGAGAGAATTATAAAAAACTCTCTCAGTCCAGTAGGCTCTGAGGATTTCCAGCTCTTACGCAACGACTCTCATAAACCACAGAGGCTTGTTATT
Organism: Pangasius macronema; assembly: GCA_037577455.1. Taxonomy (NCBI): domain Eukaryota; kingdom Metazoa; phylum Chordata; class Actinopteri; order Siluriformes; family Pangasiidae; genus Pangasius; species Pangasius macronema. The sequence goes on along the minus strand of CM074967.1, from coordinate 6,916,266 downwards.
AACTTGTGCTTTCTCTCTCAGATCCACATGCACTCTTGACCAGTTAAATTATGTCGGTTATAACTTTGACCCCACTTTGGTGTGCTGAATATCGGATTTCCCATAAATGCAGATTCAGTAGACGTCATGTACACTGTCATTGCTAAGTCCTCTAGGACTCTGTCTTTGCTGAAAGATTTAGATTTAGGGATCAAAGCTGCAACACGAAGGGAATGGGGGGAAACACGACAGCAGTAACAACAAACAGAAAGCAGAAGCAGCTTACTCTGAAGTCAGGCCTAGTGCTTACTGTATGTTGGAGAGTTCTGATACATACGTCACAGTTTTAATCGCTCTGATCTTTTCAAGTTTTCTGCCAGGCTGCAAATAGCAAACAAAAGGTGATTCAGTTTGAAATTGTAAATTTTGGTCACAAATTGAGAAAGGACATTAAAAAATACAAAAGCCGTTTCTAACAAGGTTGTGTAACATGCTATTCATTCCCACAGCATAGAAGATCTGCTAACACGCTCTGAAGTGCAGCACTCTACAGAGCCTTAATGTCATCACTCGTATCCCCAGGTGTCATCTGAGTGTTATCAGCCCAAGTCATCTTTATTGCTTAATGCCTTTAGAAGAGGTGCTTTAAGCCAGTCTAAATCCTGCCTTAAATACAGCCAGAGTCACAGAGGAGAAAGAAGGAAGGAGGATTTTTTTCCCCCTCTCAAATGCTCTCTCTACAGTAAAATCATCAACAAATTACAAACAGATCTGACTGTTTACTTGTGACCCATGTTATAAAAAGCTCATCTCATAAAACCCTCTTAGAAAATATCAGCAAACACGCAGGAGTGGAAATTCAATTCAAATATACCGTTTGGTTCTGGCTTTCTTTTTAATTATGTCCAACCTTCAATTTTCTGTACCAAGCAACAGGCTTAACGAGTAATCTATTCTCCACCCAAAGTGCTCCATGTGCACTGAGCAAATGTCCAGCCTGTTCAGCACAAAGAACAAGCTTTCTATCCAATCTTATCTCACACACAGCTGTTCCTCTATGTGGGTCAGAATCAGGTCTGCTAATCCAGCTGTGAAAGGGTGTATAACGGGGGGTGTACAGTAATATCGTAATGACACCGTGGACAGATTGGATTCGACAGGCAGCTGGGGGGTCTGGGGGGGTGGGGGATGGTGGGGTGGGGGTTGTGTCAACATTCACAAAGGACAAAGTGAAGTTCAAGCTGACAGCTTAATAGAGTTGAAAGAATTGAACCAGACAAACAGGAAAATTAGAAAAAACTAGGTGTTTAATTNTATAAATGAAGAAACAATGGTTATCGCCTGCCTGCATACATCCAGGATAAATCTCAACGATAACTAACAGGTCAAGAGCTACATTCCTCAATCTTGTAATGACATACTTTTCCTGTTCATTTCACTGAATTTAATTTGAAGTAGTTACTGAATAAAATGCTTTAAGATGAACAATTAAACAATAAGCCATGTCAGTCCTCAAGTCACTCCTGAGCTGCTGGTGATCCAGACCCCATCCCCTTCACTCTGGACCTGTCCACCAGCAATGCTTCACACTGCCGCGAAGACGCTTCAGCTGTTTTCTATGGACTACNGAGTCTGGTTCCTCTCAAGGTTTCTTCCTATCACCATCTCAGGGAGTTTTTCCTTGCCACCGTCGCCATGCTTGCTCTCTCAGAGATGTCACACACACACACTTCACTATACTTTTGTTTCTGTAAAGCTGCTTTGAGGCAATGGCCTTTGTAAAAAAGCACTATACAAATAAAAATGAATTGAATTGAATTGAATTGAAATCAGAAGGTGTGGAAGAATTTTTCTATATCAGCAGCTCTGACAGTGGTTCCAGCGGTAAGATAAATGACTTGTTCCTATAGTCACAGTTCATATACACGGATTCCATGTAATCTAAAGCTAATAATTTTTAAAAAAGAAAGAAAGAAACATGTTTCACAGAGAAAACTGTTGAATCGATGACAACGTACAGCTTTCTGGTAGATGTTTACTAAACATTTACAGAAGGAGTCTCCAGTGTTACACACGGTGTGTGCAAGGACAGAGGAGTCTCCACTTTAAAGTTTCTCTCTAACATGACGACAAGCAGACTTCTTTGTCTCATTAACATCAAGAGAAAGACAGGCTGGTAAAGCAACGACAATTTATAGCTGCTATAGTGTAAGCGATAACAGGAACTAACTTGCCTTGCAGACATTCTCTGGCATTAAATATAACTATAAACTGTTAAAAAGCATGATATGTCATTCACGTATAAATTAAAAATGAATGATACGGCAGTATAAGCAGAATGACACAGTTCAGGCTGGGCTTCCCAGCAGGCCACATCACACCACCCTGGCATGGATTATTTTCATATAACAACCTAGCGTGTATTTTATCCCTTACTTAATGCAGAGCATCTGGCCACTGTAAATATTTGAAGATTAATAAACATGACTCACCAATTATGTCAACAACATGCTGAAATCTTAAAGATGATGCAACGTGATGTGTCTTAAGACGTGCTATTTACTTGGCTCTTTTTACATTACAGATTTCTGTCTTCCTGAATTCTACATATATTTTTATTATCCTTATTGTACTGGGTCTGCATGTATTTATTGTCTTGTATCTTCTTGTCTGTTTGAACTTGTCCTAATTTACACTACATGCTGTCTAGTGATTATCTTTCACCACAGAAGGTGTTGTCACTTTCTTTAATATACTGCACCAAAGTGCTGAAGAACACTATTTGGTTCTACTGCATATGGCTAGAATGACAATAAATCTCTCTACTTTACTGTCTCCATTTTAAAGCTCGCTACTACTACTGCTACTACTACCACCACCAAAAGACATTACATGTAGGGAATGTGCAGGGAGCGCGCCTGGATTCGGCTCCTTTCTGCAAGTGTGTTTGGTGCGCTGAACAAAAAGCTTGTCTGTCAAGTACAGCAATGTAAGAAAAAAGCTCAGTTATTGATCAAATCTTTTCAGCAGTTCAGACAATATTGATTGTGTGTGATGTGCTACATGGATGGACAGACGGATAGATGGAGAGCCCTGCATGCGAGAAAGAAAAACAAGATGCCAGTCTAAGTGCTGAGACTGAGAGTGCCACTGTAGACCAACAAATCAGAGTATTAAGACAAGGGTACAGCAACACCAGGGAGAGAGGATAAAAATGCTTCCCACAGTGAGAGGATCTTATTGCAGCAACTATAAAAAGGCAGGAAAAAAAGAAGGCAGAATTGATTTTTTCCATCCCTCATCAATTTTAGAGAAACATAAGAAATTAGACAAGCAATCCGATCTCTGACTTTTGGTCTCGCTTTATCGCAATGTCTCTCTTTTTTTCTCCGACCTTTATCTCATTGTCTGTCCTTGGACTGTGTTTTCATTCCCTCTGGCTTTCTCCTTAATTGCCACTTCTTTGAAAATTCCATCTCTCTTAATCAGTAGCTTCTGATCTTTCATCTCTTTCTTCTCTCTCTCTCTCTCTCTCTCTCTGACATTCCCCCTCCAACCACCCTGCAGGCCACGCACATGCATGCGCACACACACAAACACACACACAATCCCTGTGCTGGCATCCAATATTACAATATTACAGGGTATTTGATCACTCAGAAGCCAAAGATGGCTCTCCTCCCTGCAAATCCTCTGTTGACATCCCATGCGCATCAAACAGCAGTGTTTGCTGAAGCAATAGGCAGCCTGCCTGTCCTGCTCTTCCTAGGCACGCCAGTGACATTACCAGAATATGCTGCAGTTAAGCCGATTCAACAACACTGCTATGACGTCAGAGCTCCATGTACACTCTTTTTATACACAATTGTGCTAAACTGTATCTTTCAGGGCATAAAGTTTGTCATTGCTGTGGTACCTTTACCATGAACTGTGAATGAAGAGTACCTACTCATTTAAGATTCATTTAACATACAACTTCACTAAACACTGGTGTTCAATAAATGTCTCACTGGTATCTTAAATGTATCTCAAACCTTCTTGAAAATTTATATAAACCTGTATAAACATAGAAAGCCTTATTCTTACAGGAATCAGCTGTCAAAGACTGCTTTCGACAGTCAAACTGACATACCATCTAGATTTTTGTTGACATAAGGTTCTGCTATGACACTTTCCTGGCTGACTTAAGTTAACCGTCATGACTTTGTAACTGTGTATACTTTAAGTGCAAGGCAAATAATGGTGTAACATTAAACAGCAAAACCAAAGTCACTTGCATTTTTTTTTAAGTACTCTGTCATTATGATGTCATCGGTTTTTAGAAGTTCCTAGAAATGGTAACATGAAACTCACATTCAGAAAGGACAATGTAATGACAGAGTTAGGTAGAAGATCGACCTAACTCTGTCATAGCATTGTCAAGGTATTGCCACAGATATTAAGAAAAAAAAATCTTTCATCTAGAAATATGACATGCATTTAATTAACTTAAGTTAACAACTAAGTTAGGAATAAAACACGATAGGGCATGCTGTGATAGGAAAATAATCAATGACATGGTTGTGTGATACATGTACACCTCTAGAGCACCTTTTTCTTTCTGACAGCGTACAATGTTACAGCAGCCCTGGATCACTGTGCTGTTCCAGTCTTTACAATGCCAGCAGGTACAGCTATTAATGAAGCCAGCACGGGTCAAGGCCCGACCTAAATCACTGAGGCATTTATTTCACAGACGGCTCATATGGGAGGGAAGGAGAGGAGGAGGAGTTGGTAAAGATAGGCAGTGATGAGGGAGTGATGCAGACAGAAGGAGATGAAGGGAGATGGAATAGTAATGAAGGCGGTAAAAATAAGAATGAGGCTGTGTCCTCGGTGGGTGAGTCCCTCCGGTCAGGGTGAGAATAACAGCTCACTTTGCAGTCTTCATTTAATTCCTCTGCTGGGACTTCTGCCAATCTTAGCTGTCCATTCGTCAAAAGGATAACAGTGTGGAGATAGTCTGCCGAGCTGAAAGCTTCTAACAGTTTTTGTTTAATGTTTACTGGATGGAAATGACCTGCCAGGGTCAGATGAGGTGCAAAAACAGAGGTGCATGCTCATCCCTCAGTTTCATTACACTGGGGAACAAATGAATGTGAATTGAGGAATATTACTGAGAGAGAGAGAGAGAGAGAGAGAGAGAGAGAGAGAGAGAGAGAGAGAGTGGAGAACCACATGTGGGCGTAAATGTTCCAAATGTAGGCAGATGGATGGAAGTGCAGCTGTATGCCATGAACACCCCACGCCACCCGCCCCTTCAGGTTCATGCATCTACAAACACATCAGTCAGAGTGCTCTGTTATCAAACCAGCTCAGTTTAGCTCTCACAGGGAAACAGAAAATACTGATTGTTATAATCACGACCTGCCTTCGCACAACACGCACACAATATTTACCACCATGATGGGGTTACTGCTCCCTGTGCAGCGTATGGAAAACTGATAATCAGAGGGCTGCTCTCACAGGAGGCTGTTTGACCTCTGATGCACAGCGTGTTGGTGTGTGTCATGGCTAAAAGCAGGATGGGGTATTAGCAGGAGAGCATGTGGATAACTGCAGCTGCCTGTAATCATTTGGAGAAATAATGATTAGGCCTGTTGCCAGAGTGGTCTCTTTAAATTGGGTCCAATCCTTTGAAATTAAGACAAAATTCTGATTAAAGGCTGACAGGCTTGTATTAAGACCTTAGAATTATAAGGTTTTATCTGACAACTCTGTGATGTTAAGACACTGAGCTATAATTTTCTGACCTTCAACTTTAACCATTATAATACTATAAAACAATATTTTGGTGTAAAACACTTATACAGTCAGGTCCGGAAGTATTTGGGAGTTTTTGTGATTTTGCCTTTATACACCACCACAATGGATTTGAAATAAAACAATCAAGATGTGATTGGAGTGTAAACTTTCATCTTTATTTTAAGAAGTTCCACAGAAATATGGCATTTACCATTTAGGAATTACA
>CM074967.1:6884152-6907356 GCA_037577455.1 Pangasius macronema | reverse complement strand
ACAATGACATTAAAGCCATATTTTTGCACAGATTTTAACTTTTAAAGGCTATGGTCTTACACTTTTGATCAGCTGATTACCAGCCTGTTTGAGTTTAAACGCAGTTTTCAATAAATTGCCTACTCTCTATTTTTTGTCTCTTGCTCGTGTTTCTTCTTTTGGCATATGTATACACACACACACACACACACATATCAACATCAATAGGACTTTTCTGACTGAAAAAAATTAAGAAGTGCATGTTCAGATTCAACAATCAATAAAAATCAATAAAAAGCCATTAACCGACAATGGAATTTTGGGTTGAACTTTTTTCATTGACATGTTGGTCTATTTTCACTTCAAGTAGTGTTTCCTTCATTACCCACTATGACGGTTGACTATCTGCCGATAGTGGTGCCAGTGAGAATTAGTCCTTTCATCACTAACAGAAGAGAGCAATGCAGCAGTGCTTTAGTCTGCCCAGCTCTCTCTCACCATCACTGCAGTTGCACTTGTCATCTCGTAGATCAATAACTTGCCAAGTCTCTGGTGTAACTCAGCTCAACTGTTCCATATAGGTGCATCGCATTCTGGAACCGTGAGTCCAATATTTTCTGTCGCTGCTTCTACATTGGATTTCTCATTAATATGATACTGATCATCACTGGAAAATGGTGAGTGAGAAAAGAAGCTCTTCCTTTTCTGTTTTTAGGAACTAACAGCAAAACTTGATTTTATCCCTTATGTTTGATATGAAGTTGAGTTTGAAATGAGAAAATATTTCTCTTATTTAAACACCATTGTATCTACGCTAACAATGTCCACTTGTGATATCATCATGACACACAACTCACAGGAGTATTGAAAATACAGTACTACACACCAGATTAGCACCAGAATCACTAAGCACATCACAAATATTTCAATATAAACATATTTTCAGGGAGAGGCAAGCTATTGAACTGATATAAATTTTGTTATTTCCACATAAATACCTTTAACATTAACATACACTATCTGGACATTTTTGTTACTGTGATAATGAAGCAACATCTGTGAAACCGAGCATGTTAATATCTTGTTGCTATAAATTACAATCCTTTCGTCATCATTATTTTGTCCTAAGGAGATGCAAACTTTTCACGCTATTGCTTTCTAGCTCCCAGGGTAACAGTTGCTGAGGTCCCACTTTCCCATCAGGGTGCCAGTCTGCTGCCTGCCATGTTGTGACTGCCCCACTGCTCCAATGAGATAAGTCATAAACACATCCATCATCACCTCGCAGCCTAGAGGAGATTCCTGTGGCTTCCTACAGACTACATGTCTTCATGAAGCCTGAGGTCGTGACTCTGCTGTGCGAGGGGCCAGGTAACATGGTTTGATATAATCTTTCATATACAATAATAGTACAGACCCCTCCAAAAATACTGGAACTGCAAGGCCAATTCTTTTGTTTTTGCTATACACTGAAGAAATTTGGGTTTGATATCAAAAGATGAATATGAGAGGATAGATCAGAATTTCAGCTTTCATTTGCTGGTATTTGCATCTAGTAGTGTTAAACAACTTAGAACATGGCACCTTTGGTGGCAGACCACCCAATTTTTAGGTGAGAAAAAGTACAAGACAGTCGTAAAGTAAATTACACTTAATATTTGGTTACATAACCATTGTTTGCAATAACTGCATCAAGCTGACAACCCACTGACAACATCAAATATATCTTTTGTACTGCAGCTTGTACCTGTCAGTTGTTTGTTTTTCAGGGGTTCCTCCCTTCAGTCTCTTCTTCAGGAGGTGAAATACATGCTCCATTGGGTTAAGGTCTAGTGGTTGATTTGGCCAATCTAAAACCTTCCACTTTTTTTTCAGGCTGATGAAGTCCTCTGCTGTGTTAGCAGTGTATTTTGGGTCATTGTCTTGCTGTATAATGAAGGTTTTCCCAATTAGATCGATTGATTAAATTTCTCTGCAAATTGGCAGACAAAGTTTCTGTAGACTTCTGAATTCATTCTGTTGCTACCACCATGAGTTACATCATCAATAAAGATCAGTGAGACCATACCAGAAGCAGCCATGCAAGCCCAAGCCATGACACTACCTCCAGCATGCTTGACCGATGAGCTTGTATGTTTTGGACCATGAGCAGATCCTTTCTTTCTCCAGACTTTGGCCTTTCCATCATTTTGGTAGAGGTTATTCCTTGTTCCAGAACTTTTGAAGCTCTGGGTCATCTCTTTATTTCATTGTGAATTCCAATCTGGCCTTCCAATGAGTAGTTTGCATCTTTTGGTATGGCCTCAGTAGTTTTCTTTGGTCAACCTGTTCTATGTCTGGTTGCTAGTACACCAGTGGTTTCTTTCTTTTTCAGGACATTCCAAATTGTTGTATTGGCTATGCCCAGTGCTTGTGCAATGGCTCTGATTTTCCCACTTTCTCAGCTTCAAAATGGTTTGCCTTTTTTCCCCATAGTTGGTTTATCCTTTTTAACAACAAATGCAGTCTTCACTGTCGAAAACCAGGACTGAGCTATTAATTGTTCAACCAATGTTCCAATATTTTTGATCACTTCAAAAAAAGGTGCATTGTTCTAAGTTTTCTGACACATCTAGCTGTAAATATCAGTAAATGAAAGCAGATCTATCATCCCATATTCATCTTTTTTTTATCTCAAACCCAAACATCTTCAGTGTATAGCAGAAACAAAATAATTCATAAACATCCAAAATCTACACTGCTAATGCTAGTCAGATAGCTAACATGAGCTAAACTGACAGGATTTCTAACAGCATGTTTAAGTAATATTCATAAAAGTTTGCAATTTTCACTGCTAAGGCTAATCTACTATCTACCATTAACTAATCTGTCAGAATTTCCAAGTAATATTAATAAATGTTAATAATCGTCACTGCTATATATTAGCTAACATGAACTAAAGTCATAATCTTCACTAATGTTATGTAGATTGCATGAGCTAACCTGACAGGATTTGGGACAGGAGCTTTTTTCTTCACTGTTAATATTATCCTACTATCAGGGAAATTCATAATCTATACTATCGCTAGCCACATAGGCAAGAAACTAATATGACAAGATTTGTGATATCATTTCTATACAGTATTCAAAATGTTCATACTCTTAATTGCTCAAATTAGCCAAGTAGCTAAAAGGAGCTAAACTGACAGGCAATTTGAGAGCAATTCTCTCCAGTTATCTGCTTTTGAAGTTCTACAGGTGTAAATTCCACTGATTAGTATTTAGCTGACAGCTCTCAATGTACCAGCTTGCAATTAGGACATAATTAGCATTCTGCAGCAATGTTGATCTTATTAGTGAAGCAGCTGATCAAGTTTATTGGCAATCAGCTTGCAAAGCCATCTGCCAGTCAATAGCAGAAAAACAGCAGCTTTTATTTAGATGTGGCATCAGCAAAAGCTGTAATCCTACGTCAAAAAGTGAAGAAAAAAAAAGAAAAAGTAGCTTCATATCTGAAGGTTCTAACATGCCATACTGCCATAAGCACAAGCAAATTATGAAAAGTAATGGATGATGGCAGTCTTCTGCTGAAGCTTCATTTGCTGTCTTGGGTATGTCACGTCATAGTAAAAAAACAACAAAATGCATGTTTGGCAGTTATTTATCATTTTGTCAATAAACCTTCTTATTTTTATCATTAACTTACTCCATGTAGAGCTGAATAGGTAAGCTCTGAGACAAGATGAGCTGTTCTGACTCACCACTATTTCAGTCAGAACAATTTATCTGTAAAGAGCAGTCCAATTGATTTTTCAAGTCCAGTGCTATGTGACTCATCCTGTGACAGAGTACTTTAACTTGTATATTTTGTTCTTTTTTCTAATCTCATTTCCTTGAATTATTTCATGATCCCAATGCAATTCATAAACATATTTGTTGCTGATGGACAACTGTGTTTAAATCACCTTGTTTACTTCAGTTGAGATCAAGATATAATCCACAATCACCACAATCACAGCATCGAATCTCAGCTGTGGAATCTAGCTTATCTTATTCCTTTCCATTTTTAATTCTCCACACAAAACGGTTGGCAGAGTCAGAGGACTCGCTAGCGTACCTCATATGCCGGGGGCAAGCGGTACAGAGGTCAAGGACAACAGACCTCTCACTTCTCCAGGCTCTTATTGAAACACAAGACCAGTGCCAGGCCCCTACAGCGCTGACTTGCATGGCCACCCCGCCCCTGGTTTGACACACCAACCTTGGCTCGAGCCATGACGGGCTGCACATAAATTAAGACGTGGCCCAGATTCACTGTGGTCAGATTTAAAATCATTTATATACCTACCACTGGTGAAGGTGCTGATTAATTTTCTATAACATGGCTCTTACAGTAGTGCAGTTTACATTATTCCCCTAATACATCATCATTTCTATACTTAAGGCTAATTCACAGAGACTTGTATGATGACACTGGACATAAAATAAGCCTAATAATAAACACACAAAGAAATTAAACAAAGAAAAAAATATGATTGTTTATATGATGAAGAGTTCTGTAGAAATATGTTTATATAACAGTTTTGGAAGGAGTCTCAAGTGTCAACACTTTATGATGTGTTCTTTAAAGGGATTTAATCCCTGTCAAATTGCCGTGGTGTAAGAGGAATAAAACACTTCACGACAGGCTATTATTGGAAAATAATCAATCATGTCATTGATTATCTTCCTATAATAGAATATTGTGTTTTATTCCTTACTTGTCCTCTGCTAGGTATTTATACAACTTAATCAATACTAATTTAAAGAGACAGAGAGCTTAGATTAATTATAGAGTTTTTTGTTTGTTTGTTTGTTTCGTCTGTTTTAAATATAAAAGTTTGAGAGAGAGAGACCATTTAGAGATAATTTAGAAAGTTTGCAACTTGATGCAATATAAATGTAAAGTGCATAAAAATCCAATAAAGGCTGTACAAATCAAATAATCCGCCTCACATGGAACATTTCTCACCCACTGCAGCACAAATCTGAAGCAGTATTTTTTTCACCCGCTGGCACACACAGCTGATTACTTCCCGTCCGTCTGTAACTCCATCCTCCTTAAAAGGAGCACTTAGACTCCAGCTATTTTAGCATTTGAACCATTTTGTCCTGTTTTCAATCATGTTTCTGAAGAGAAGCAACCAAATGTGCTCAGCAAGTGCTGAAATCGGAACTAGCTAAATGACAAACAGTTCTTCAGTCGATAAGAGGACAGCCAAGAGAGAGAGAGAGGCAGCTGAGTGATTCAGGACGACAATAATATGGTCACTTTTGGGAAATAAGTGCCATTAATATGCTTTCTTTTAGTAGTCAGAAAACAATGTTTAATTTTAGTTAAAAAAAATCATAAAATTAAGCATATAAACTGAACATGGCAGCTCCCTTTAATATTACCATAAATTTGAAAAATAACAAGTATTTTGTTTGCTCTTTGTGATCTTTATATGAAACATGACTGTATTTCTGCATTTTATGACTAGAGGGAATAAGATTTTTACCTAGCTTAAATCAAAACATTCAGCTTTACACTGAATAACCCAGCAAGAGTCAAATGCTTATTACAGAAAAAAAATAATACCCATTGTGTTCCTACTCTATACATAAGTGCAAACTACCCAACCCAAGGGCTTGGGAAACTGCACGCAACACTAGGGAAAGGAAAATATTTGAGAAAGTATGTTACATGAAACATTCCGGAGCCCACTATCCCATTTCCTGTCTGGATGAGGATGGTTCTAAAAATACACATCCTCTTTCATCAGAATTCAAATTGCCCTCTCAGCAAGATTTTCCCCTTTATCTGTTATTGTGCAGTACAGTAGACAGCCTCTGTGCAGGAAGCCTCTCTCTCAATTCCTACGTCTGGGATCACATGTTCCACGTCACGATTACTTCTAGTGTGATCAGTACAAGTCCCTCTTTTCCTCCATAAATATTTTTTCAGTGATTAGTGGTTTAACAGTTTAGTACTTTATAGTTTAATTTATTTAGCCTAACAGATCAATTCATGGCTACCGATTACGTATTACGTGGAGAGAATACCGGTCACATTTACAACAACAAATATATACAAATATACAAAAAAAGATACAAAAAAAATTATATACATCTAATTCTGTAGCTACTCTCATCCCGACTGTAATCATGTGAAAATACTTGTCTGTAAATGCTTCATATTCATGTGTTATGGAATCTAAGATGAGGGCTCAGTGAGTAGCAAAAATATTTATACAGTGCAAACAAAGGTTATTAATTTGTACACTTTTTTTTTTTTTACAATAACCTTTTCTAGTAACTAGTTTCTTGCATGTTCAACAACAATAACTCTACCTATAAACTGACATTATTTCATTAATAAAATAAATGCAAATCACAGGCAAATTGATGTATAAGAGGTAAAGGTAAAAAACATTGTGGTTGATTATTTTCCTATACCTATTCCTTTAAATTTCTCTTTTAATTGTGTTCTGTTTTTGACATGAGAAGTATGGAAAAGAACTTGTAAGCTACTCTAAGTTACTCTACATTAAAGCTACCCTTTAGGGAAATGCAGCTACACCATAACTACACTATAGCCACTTGCACGATTGATCTCAGCTTCTGTTCATTTTCCTTCTGTTTGTTTAACAGAAATTTGGCCAGACATCCCTAAGGACTGACTCTGGGTCACACTGCATTTACAGAAAGACATCAGCCCAGAAAGAGAAACGTGACAACACTACCATGAGGGATGGGTGATATGACAAAAATGTCATACAATGACACTTGAAGACATCTCCTGTATATAAACAATATGTATTTGTCCATCTTCAGTAACTGATTTATCCTGGCCAGGGTAATGGTGAATCCAGATCCTATCCTAGGAACACACCCTGGATGGGACACCAGTCTATCGCAAAGCACCATGAACACACAAATATTGACACCTAGGGGCAATTTAGCATATCCAAATCCACCCACATGCATGTTTTTGGAAGGTAGGTGGGAAGTGGTAGCTCAGTGGTTAAGACTCCTGATCGGAAGGTTGAGAGTTCAAATCCCAGCATCGCCAAGCTGCCACTACTGGGCCTTTGAGCAAGGCCCTTAACCCTCAACTGCTCAGTTGTATAAATGAGTTAATTGTAAGTCGCTCTGGATAAGGGCGTCTGCCAAATGCCGTAAATGTAAATGTAAACCAGAGAAACTGGTGGAAACCCATATGGACATGGGGAGAATATGTAAAAACAGACAGTAAACCAAGCTTAAGATCAAACAGGGGAGCCTGGAGCTCTAAGGATGCAACACTACCCACTGTGCCAACATGCTTAGTGCTCTGTTTTGTTTCTGCTAAATAATTTGGCATCCTACTGAGGTCTCATTTTTATGATATTTTATTATTTTGCATTAAAACGCCTTCAAACTGTCATAGTTAATACAGTCAATCCCCTTGGCTTTTTCCAGTGCACTACAGATATGCATGGTCGGATGTGGTAATCAATATTCCTTTTTCTCATTTTACTCAATCAGTGGGGAAGGCCAAGACTATCTTTGAGGATACTTTGCATTGTTCATTTATGCCACTTCCATTTGGAAAATGGCTCAGCACTCCAATAAATCAATTTTCATTCTCTGCATTTGTACAAAGAATGATCTCTCTGTGTTAGAATATGTTTTTCTAATCTTTCCCAGCTCATCACTACCCCAGTTTTCCTGCTGGTCAAACCATCCCTGAAATAACCTTCGTCTGGTCAAGCGTGAGAGGTGCTCTTAATCCCTCATATGCCTGCGAAATGCCCTTCAAACAAACAGAAAGCAGGGCATCTGACTCACTAGAATCCACTTCAGAATAACTAATGCCTAAACACCACCGTGTGAATGATATACTGCTAGCTAAAACAGGACAACCTGCATAGCAAGTATTAAACCTGACCTCACAGGTACAGATATGAGGCAGAAAACTTCTGACATATAACATGTCCTTAGGAGCAACAGGTCAGTAGACGACTGAAGAAAACGTAGAATATGATATCAGATTTAAAAAAGCAGATATTATTCATGCAAATAATCACAGAATGTCAGTACAGTCCACTACATGAGCAATGATCAGCTGCTTGCAGCATTAGATGTTATACTGTTGAGTGTGCATGCAGCCTGAATGCATTAATAATAAACTCTTTCAGTTTTATTTAAATATAGAGCACACTTGAAATCTTGGAGTTCTAATCAGTCCTGATTTTCATTAATGTTCCCAAAACAAAACAAAATTCAGATTGTTCTCCCATCTTCAAATATACATTTTTTTGTTATTGTAACATGGAGAGATCATTAGAACAAACCACAGGCATGGAGAGTAATTGCCTCCCTGTCAGTACTCTCTAACTGACGGCTGAGACCAGTGTTATGGAGTCTTTGGAGAGGGCAAGTGAGAGGCTCTCAGTTGGTGGTAAAGCCCACATCCACTCTTAATGCTCCGTTGAAGTGCACAACACAATCACGTCCCGTAATACGAAATACATCCGCAATCATGGTTGAGGGGGGCATGGTGGTTCGGTAAGAGACTGATTGCGTAGAGGCATTTAAAAGCATCAAACGGTAACAGGGGTAGAGGTCCACATCAAATTATCTGTTGATGTTTTTTTCCCCACAGTTCCTCTAAACTAGATTTGACTAAATAAACACAGTCATAAGCAAGCAGACTGTCAGCAGACTGTGACTAATTTCAGGTTGTCTAATGTGTAATAATAATAATATCCAGTAGTTCATCCTCATATATAAGTCTTAAATACTCCAGATGTGTGCCGGAATGACATTATTGTGTTGTGCACATTATGACAAGGCTGGGGAAGGTATCACAAAAGGTATTAGTAACAAAAACAATGAGTCCAATGAGACTCCTGAGAGGAGTCTGTGGAAAAGTCCCAAAGGGACAGTCATGCCACATGGAACAAATGCTTCATGCATCTACTGCACGGATCCCGTAATGTAAAATGATGCTGTTAATGGGTTCCATGCCAATACTGCAACCCTGAATTACTGTCATCTTCAATTTGCTCCACCTTCATTTCACTCTGACTTTCAAAGGAAAATATGTAGGCAGATGAGACACACATAGTGCAGATCTACTGTGACAACAAACAGCTATTACATCATCAAATCTTTTGAATACCTACATTTTTACTATATAACTATCGTTACTGGGGGGCACTGTGGCTTCCTCACACCTCCAGGGTAGGGGATTCAATTCTCACCTCCACCCTCTATGTGCGGGGCTTGCATGTTCTCCCCATGCTTCGGGGGTTTCCTCCTCCAGTCCAAAGACATGCGTTGTAGGCTGACCGGCATTTCCAAATTGTCTGTGGAAGTGTGTGAATGCATGTGCGATTGTTGTTGGTGCACAAGGCAGGGGACACCCTGGATGGGGTGCCAACCACAATCGCACACGCATTCACCCCCCAGTAACAATAGTTACATAGTAAAAATTAAGTGTAGCACATAGAGAAACAGGACATCTTGAACAAAAGTTCTGCATGAGCTGTGCAAGCAAAGTGCTTCTGGTGCTGTAGGTATTCAAAAAATTTGATGATGTAATAGCTGAATTCACCGGGATAGTCTCCCCTGCACCAATGTGTAGGGTCAGCGGTACAGAGGATGGATGGAACTATTGTTACTAAAGTACTGTACAGTTACTGCCTGAATTCTTATAGACTCACCAGCCACTTTATTAGGAACACCTTTACACTTGTACGTTCATGCAGTTATTTAATCAGCTAATAATGTGGTTGCAGTGCAATGTATAACATCATGCAGATGCAGGTCAAGAGCTTCAGTTATATTTCACATCAAACATCAGAATGGGGAAAACTGTGATTTCAATGACTTTGGCCATGGCATGGTTGTAGGTGCCAGACAGGACTGTCTGTGCTTTTCAGAAACTGTTGATCTCCTCAGATTTTCACAGACAAAAGCTTATAGTTTATACAGAGTGGTGTGAAAAACAAAAACATCTACTGAGCAGCAGTTCTGTGGTCAGAAATGCCTTGTTGATGTGAGAGGTCAGAAGAGAATGGCCAGAGCTGACAGCAAGGCTACAGTAACTCAGATATCTACTATTTACAGCTGTGGTGATCAGAAAAGCATCTGCCAAGGACAGGAATCTAAGGCTACAGTAAACACAGGCTCACCGAAACTAGACAGATGAAGACTGGGAAAAATGTCACCTGATCTGTTTAATCTCGATTCGTGCTGCAACATGCAAATGGTAGTGTCAACTGCATAAATCCAAGCACCCAACCTGACTTCTGTCAACATTCCAGGCTGGTAGTAATGGTGTAATGGTATGGGGAATATTTTCTTGGCAGACATCGGGTCCCTTAATACCAATCAAGCATTGATGTGTTTCTGATTAAAAAAAAACATTTGGGATTTGCCCTGGCAGGGAAAGAAGAAATGTAGCGAGTTCTCCGACAAGCTTGGAACAACCTACCATCCAATTTCCTTAGAAAACTACCTAAGAGAATTTATGCATTTTTTAATCTAATTTTCTTTTGATCATTTAACTGTTTACTGCTCAATATAGCAATTATTTTGATACATGGAAACTTTTAATTTAATTTATATTTAAAGGCATCTTTGCTTTACAAAATGTCTAAAGAGAGTACAGAGTATATAGGTGTAGATTTCACACTGCATGTTGTGTGAATGACATACATCCAATAAACAACTTAGAATCGTGTTGACAGTAACATTCTTGTGATTACAACGTTAATTTGGTAGTTATTTAAAAGATAGCTATATAACATGTCTAAAGAATTATCAGCAGTATCACACTGAAGTAACTGTGCTCTGGTTTTTGTTCGTTCTGCCATTTTATGAAAAGTTTACAAAGATTAGGGTTAAGGCCAGAGTTATCGCTGTTATGACTTCATATGAAATCAAACGAAATCCAACCACATTGCCTTCACTCATTTATCCTATAATACATCTGCAATCTGATGATGGTTGATGGTTGTCAGAGACAGGCAAGAGACTGATTGCTTAAAGGATCCGAATGCATTAAACAGCAACCAGGGTAGTGGTCTGCATCATTATGCCTCAAAATTATGCACTGATGTTTTTTCCACAGACTACTCAAAACTAGATTTGACGAAACACAGTCAAGCAACAAGATTTAGAGTATTTTGTATCAGGGCATCAGGCTGTCTAATTTCTAGCAAAGAAATTTTTGTTTTTCCAAAAGGAATTGATATTACCATAATTTTAACACTAACCAAAGTTAAGGTTGGCATTAGGGAAGCCATTAATTGGGAAACAAAATCCTATCATATCATATTTGATTCAAACATTTCAGTTTAATGCAAATTTTCAGGTTCAAATTTTTCATGAGATCAGTTTGTCCAAAACATGTTGTTACTGCTTGTGTTTGCCAATAAGGACAATATAAAGTGTTCTAGTCACAGTTTCAGTCTGAACATACTGCAGTGATCCTATAGAGATGGTCGGTGTTGTTCAATACAATATAAAAAGTGTAATTTGTGCACTGGATGTTGCCTGTCAGTCACCTTGCTGTCTGCTGACCTCAGGTAGGCCTGACTGAGCACGCTGGTGGTTGGAGCTAGGACTGCGTGGAGATGGGAGCGAGAGAATCTTATTTTAGTAGAGCTTGTGCTTTGCAAATAGGAAAAAAAATAGTGAGCACAATGTACAATGTGCTTTATTCCAGAGATTCTCAGATTTTTGCTTGCAGGGACCGCTTTAAATGTAAAATAAAGTCATCGACCTACTCAGTATAGATGTATCTCATGAACATTAAATGTGCACAGTAATATTTCCTCTATTTATTGGAGCTTTTTATTTCAAAACTTTCTACCGACAGGACACACTAGGTCCAAGCTGACATTATTTACAGACTACTTGTTTTTGAGTTATGGAAGTTTGGATTAAACCCATTCGATTCAAGTGACCAATCAAACACGTTAATAACAATAAGAATTCATTAATAAGTATATTTATATATACTTTAATAATGGTAGGTTGTGACTTCTACCAGTGTAACTAATTAAAAAATATCACAGACCAACCGGCTATGCTTCCCTGACTGCACTTTGAGAACCACTCAGTCAACACCATGCAGTCACACTGCACACAATGCTGGATTTGCTTAGGATATTTACATATGTTAATATTGGATTACTGACTTTTAAATCTTGAAGCTATTTCTGAGAAAACAGTTTTTATTTCTGGGTTATTTGTGTGTATTCGTACAACACTTTAAGCACAGTCAATTAATGAGAACACAATTCTGAACCAGTACACACATTAATGGGTGTTAATTAAAAATAATAAACACCAAAACATGGTATTTCATTACTGCTAACCCTTCTGTTTAGTCCACAACCCTTACAGGAAAGTCACATCAATGTCACATGGGAATAATCACAGGATTCACATGGGAAATGTACACAATGTGCTGTTTCACATGTTTTTCACATGTTTTGCTTGTTAGGTTTTATGTGCATGTGATTTTTTTTTACACAACTAATTCACTTTCACATCTGATCACATTATTCACATGATGTTACATGTGTTTAGCTGAATTCACATTTGTGCAGTTTCAGGGAAATGTTCCCTCCAGGGTCACTGGTTTCCTCCCAGCACGTGAAAACACACCTTTAGGAGGCTTGGCTAAGCTAGGTGTGAATGTGTGCGTGCAAATGTGCGTGTGTGTGTGTGTGTGTGTGTGTGTGTGTGTGTGTGTGTGGTGCCATGTAATGGACTGGCATCCCATCCAGGGTGTATTCCTGCCCCTGTCCAATGTTCCTGGGATAGACTCCGTATCCACCTCAACCTTCACCAGGATAAGGCCCTTACTGAAGATGAGTGAACGAAAGAATGAATGAAATGATGAAATTCAGGGCATTACCTGATGAAATTCACCTGTTCTTTTGTTGTTATTCCCATAATAACATGTGAAAAACGTATGACCAAGTGAAACGTATGTCATTTTTCCGTAAGGGAATGTTTCATTCACAAACTAGTGGTCAGTGGGATCAAGTGAGCTCTACATGAAGCCACCTCCACCCTCTGGAGTCGCCTAATCTTCTTATCCCAGACTACTGGCTACAATGAGGGTTACATTGGTGCAACATCAGTGGGACGTTTTTATTTATTTATTTATTTATTTATTTATTTTTCACCAAGATTGCTGAATAGGACAAAAATAACACTTATGCAGCCCGTTAGCTCGAAGTGCAGCTACAAGGTGGTGCTTTTTCAAAACAACACAAAAACCAGCACACAAACACAGCAGCAGAAAAGCGGCGCGCGCGCCGTCCGCCGTCGTTAACAATTTAACAGCGATATCAATAGTGCAGATGAAGAGAAAGCCTCAGTGGCTCATTTCCTTACCGCGTCCGATAACGGCTGGATTCCTCCTCGGCGTGTTGATATGTGCTAGGCTTGGATGTGTTTCTCTTTCTCTCTCTTTTTTTTTTTTTTTTTTTGCTCGTGGTGTCCTTATGAAGTGGCTCAGTGCCGCCCTGATCCTCGCACCATGTTACCACCGGGACCCGCCGCTTGTACCGGAGAGGAGCGAGAAGAGAGGGAGATGAGAGAGAAGAGAAGAGCGGAGAGAGAGAGAGAAAGAGAGAGAGAGAGGGGAGAAGGAGCTCGGCTGAGCACATGCTACTGGACGAGCGCATTTAAAGCAGGGCTGGGGGGGTGCAGGGGGCAGGACTACACAGGCCCTTTTAATAGGATGTCCAGCTTCCCGTAAGTGTAAAATACCAGTCCAGGATTATAGACATGAAAAGGCAAAAGAGGCCAAGACAAGGCACACTGAGGGGTTGCACGTTTTAATGAAGGTGCATTCGTAAAATATCAGATTTGTATCTTAAAATAAACTGGTCCCATAATGACATTATTGATTTGGCTTGGTAGTTGCTATCTATTTCCTTCAATATGCAAATGGTTTAATTTGCATACTATAATGCTACAATTCATTCCAACGTAATTTAAACACATTCCATCCATCCATCCATTTATCATACTGCTTATCCTACACAGGGGCACAGGGGAGCCTGGAGCCTATCCCAGGGAGCTCAGGGCACAAGGTGGGGGACACCCTGGACAGGGTACCAGCCCATCACAGGGCACAATCGCACACACATACACACTACGGACAATATGGACATTCCAGTCAGCCTACAATGCATGTCATTGGACTGGGGAAGGAAACCAGAGTACCCAGAGGAAACCCCCGAAACGCAGGGAGAACATGCAAATGCTGTGCACACAGGGCGGAGACAAGAATCGAACCCCCAACCACTAAGCCTCTGTGCCCCATTAAATACAATAATATATTTTTTCATTAAATAAAATAGGATATATTGGATATCTTTTATAATAAGCATTTAAGCTTTTTTTGTCATTAATAACACAAAAACCCGAACATATTATGCATTTCTGAAATCCTCAATGTGTTCACTATTTACATTTGAAGTGAAAATTTTTACGTTTTATTCCAAACAGCCATGGCTTACCCTTTTATTAAGACTGAATGAAAACTTTTTTATGACATGTTTGATCATTTGGGGCACAAAGTTTCATTGGTTTCAGCCTTTACTTTCATCCTCGATTACTTGTTTACCACATAATTTATTTGTAATTTATTCACAGCATCAATAAATTACACTTCAATAACAGGCCTTGAAAAGATCTTCTCCAAATTTATTGTCGACATATTCTAATATTGTATGAACCCAGTAGATTTTAGCATAAACAACATTCTTTAATTCGTTCATTAACAACAATAACAGGGTTTAGAAATCTTCAATATTTTTCAAATTCATAACTAATATTTTCTAAAATTCAATATAAACAGAGTAAAAATGACAGTAAAACCAGACAGGATTTGATGCAAATATCAACATCAGTCTCTAAAATTATACTTTATACTAAGTAGTGGGCCTAAGTAACTTTTATAGTTACTAACTTATTCCCCTGCGTATTAAGATTCTTCATGAAAACACCATTTAATGCACTTAAAAAATCCATCATTGCATCATTTAACAGCGGTTATGGGGTGTTTAATGCATCCTATCATGCACCCATTATATCCCATCACTTTTACTCTCTCCACTTGTCTCCGTATTTATGAGTGTTCCAATTAACCTAAACCACCACCCATGTAACCACACCCCTGATAATACATGCACACTTTATATGGTTGAGTCTTACAACATCATCTGCACATCTGACATCTGACATCTGCATCCCTATAAAAAAAAGCTTATTATGGTTCAAAAACAAATGAGATTCAAGCAGATTTGGAGTTCAATATGGGCACAGGCTAATAATTTCAAAGGTCAAGGAAATGAGTCACATCCCCTAGAAGCAGAGGAGATTCCTAATAATAGCATTTGTTAAATGAAATGAGAATAAAGAGATATTCCCCAAACACCTGGAATCAGCTTGGCATGACTCATCAGCCTCAGGAAGAAAAGCAATATGTAATATGATTCCTAGGAATTTTAATAATGTGTCACATTTTTTGGCTTTCACTGAATGTACTGACCTATATTGTTCTTAATTTCAGTGGTTCATTAATCACCCTCTGAGAATACTGTATTCAGAATTGTTTAATCATCGGACAGTGGTCCTTAGTAGGGCACCAGAAACATATATTACATACAGTAATTCAAAATTGATGAAAATGAAATCATTTACCATGAATATTGAGGCAGACCTGAAATATGTTCAAATCTTTACATCAAGAACTTTGTTAGACTAACACACTGAGTATTTTAATCATTATTTAACAATTGAAAGCTCAATAAAGTTCAGAAGCCAAAAGCTGAAAGCATCTATCATTAATGCAATCTGTTTAATATCATATTTATGTGATGTTGGTTATGATTAGGTGGGGTATGTTACAAGTTGTGTATGAAATATTGTGGTAAGACAACACAGCAGAGAAGTGACAACTCACATTAAAAATTAAAGACTTAGTTTAGAGAATGCTGTGATTCCTTCAGCCAGTTTGGTAGCATATTTCAAACCTGAGAAGCTGTTATTCTGAAGCAACTCATGAAGCTCTAAGGAGTTTGCAGTGCCAAGAGCTACAGCTGATAGAACAGACCCGCAGGAGAGATTTAATCCTTTTAAGAACTTTTTGTTTGGCTTGGTATTTCTGACAATGTCTGCTGAAGTTTTTACCTTACTCAAATATGTACAACAGTATGCAAGTGCATTTATTTTATTAATTCATCTTAATATCTTGGTTAGGGGCATGGTGGACCCGGAACCTATCCCACGAACACTGGGAACGAGGCAGGAATACAAGCTGGATGGGACGGCAAAAAATCAGAAAGTGCTACTGTAGACTCACACAGGCTTGAACAGGTGATACAATTTACATCAGATTATAATGTATATGAATGTCACAGTGGAGCATGATTCAAGGTCAGGTGGCTACAGGATCTCTAGAAGGATCCTTGGATTTATGTGTCCAGGCAAGAAAGATAACTGCAGAAATTTCTTTAAATATGCCAAGAGTCAAGTCAAGTCAAGTCAAGAGGCTTTTACACAGTAAAGTTGATATATATCGACTGCGTCATGTGTCACTTTACTGACGTTTCTCCAGAACCTTGGTGCTACATCAAACAACATAGTCACCTCACACAACATAGAGTTACAAAACAGTAACAATAACTTATATAAAATAGATTATCATTATCATTTTCAGTACTAAAATGTAGAGCACCTCAATA
The DNA here is from genome assembly GCA_037577455.1 of Pangasius macronema. Lineage (NCBI taxonomy): Eukaryota > Metazoa > Chordata > Actinopteri > Siluriformes > Pangasiidae > Pangasius > Pangasius macronema. The sequence continues at coordinate 6,890,611 of CM074967.1, read as the reverse complement.
CGCTTCTTGAAATCCACCAAGTGGTGCAACTGTTTAAATGTTCACCCTAAAGCCAGGAGATCATTCAGATCCCACTGATGCCACATACATTTATGAGAGCAGTCCAAAACATTATAATTGGCTCTGCTCTCTTAGTGGGAAGGATGGCACTTCCTCTCTTTCTCATCCATTAGAACACCACCATCCATTAGTCTTTCAAGCCAGACATCTAGACACTGGTGCTTTTTATCATTACTTTTTATCATTATTATTTATCTTTTAACATGGTCAAGATGACGGATATAAGTGTCCTTCTCCGGAAAACTCACTGAACTTACTCTGTTCTGGACAATCCCCTTTTTTACCAAGGATAAGGGGTCTTTGGATAGTTAGTGGATCTTAGCTTCATAAAGGACTCCTAACCTACTTGGAGCATTCTTTAATAGGGAAACCCCTTTGTAGAGTTTGACACACACAAAAAAAACCTTTAAGGGTTCTCACTAAGGGGCCAACCAAATAAAAATATCAAGGGCAGATCATTCCAGAAAGGTGTTCTGCATGATAAAATTATGCAATCTACTCTTGACTTCCTACATTGCTCTGTGACATGAATAAAAATAATGAGCAGGCCCAGAATTGAAGTCAGTGTTTCTCTTTCCGTGTCCAGACTTATTAACTGGACATGACACCTTCTCAGACCATCGATACGATCACTGCAGAGGTTTTTTTTTTTTTTTGGCATGATTTGGGTCAAATTAGAGAAAAGGGTCACTGCAAATCAGTGAAATTCTCCTGACTGATCCCCTTTCTCCTATGAAGGAATATTTTTATCCTGACAGGAGTGGTCTCTTTCCGCCCCATCCACAGGGCACGAGGGATCACTGAATGGTTTGATGAGAATGAAAATGAACTCAAATACTATCTCTATTACAGTCAACAGACTGAACCCAGCTGAACACCTGTGGGAGATTTTGTAGACAGAGCTCTCTACCACCATCATCAAAACACTAATTGAAGGAATATCTTTCGAAAGAAGGTTTTCACAGTACAGCTCCAGAGACTCTATAACAAGGTGCACTGAAGCTGTTCTGACAGCTCATGGTGCACCAACACCTTACTAAGACACTTTATATAGTTTTTTTCCTTATGAAGTATTGTATTAAACTCAGAACTAGTCCTAAGGCAGCTGTGATTTTTTAAAAGTTTTAATACCTTCTAATTCTTAATTCTGGAAAAAGAACAAGGCCTCTTCAGTTAATCAGCTAATTAACATGTGCCCACTACTATGGGGTTGAGCTATCAAACTGGACAAGAAATTATCCAGGAATTCCAGGTCTTCATAGCATAAATAATAATTGAACTAATAAGGTCTTCTTTGTGCTTCATGGTCCAGAATGTATCCTGCAAACAGTTAAAATACAGAAGCATCCACAGTGTGCTGTGGGTGTACCAGAGGTTTTTATACAGACTATTCTAAATTCACCGGTGTTGTAATTAGGGCAAGTATCATTTTGAAATACTTGCAGGTTTAGTCCATAGGTCTAATAAAAAGAAATGGAAGACAAGCAGGTGGAAGTTGAAGATAGTTGATGCGCAATGCAATGCAATGCAATGACTCAGCGACTGCTGATTTCATTAGCTGTGCTGAATCTCAAGGCCTCGCTCCTTTCCTTTCTCTGCCTCCGTCCTGCACATAACTGCCTTTCTTTTGCTGAGTAGTAAACTATGAGAGATTGAATTATCCAGTTTACACTTTCATTGAAAGATTCCATCTCCTTTCATCCAGGCAGTTGTTCTCATTCCTTGTGAGTAGCTCAATTCTCCTTCACATCTTGCAGCGTGTTTTTAATATTTCTGATTTTACAGCAAAGTGTCCTTAAGAACCTCAAGTGGGTCTGATATCAAGTGGTTTTATATATATGTAAAGATTACACCTATATGATTACCAATAGAAGTAGCTAAGAGAATGTTGTCTTTCAAGTGTACATCAGCCTTGCTCATTTTTCAAGATGTATTTTAATCATCTTGAATCATAATACTAATATTGAGTAGGGATTTCACCAGCAGGGATCTGTGTGACTCTCAGCTAGTGGGCCAGATAAATAACCATAAAAGTCCAGCTACGGGACCACTGTAAGCTGCTACAGCAGTGGTCAGTGATTTGCAGGCAGACCTTATTGAAGAATCCTGGAGAACTTGCTACTGTTCTACTGCATACTTTGCCTCTTACTTCTATATACTGAAGAAGACATAAAATAAACATTTAAGATACAATTTATAAAATTTATGCTGTATCCATTATAATAATAAAGGAAACTGCTGCATTGGTTGTTAATATAGTGTTTCTGGCTAACTCTGTGGGACTAGAAGACACTTTCACCTGGTCATTGTCAGTGTCAGCTAATCCTTACACAGCTGATTTCACAGAATTTTAATTTTAGCAGATTAGCATGATGAGCTATTTCTGGGGAAACAAAATAAGCTGTCCTGTAATCCCACTACAATCTTCAGCAATACCTACATGGCAGCTGTTAAGGGTAAACACAACTTGCCCAATTGTCTCTGTGAGTTAACAGGGAGTTTGGGTTAATGTACTTTTCATGGCTGTATAATGGCGACATTTCTCAAAACTTATTAAGACTTAGTAAACTTAAGAAAAGACTTAATAGTAATACTTACTAAGACCAAGACGTTCTCCTGGAAACGCTGCGCATGTAAATGTAGATCTCTAAACTGTGAGGAGATCAAGTGTTGTGAATTTTGAATTCTTACACCAGGATTCTCACTTATTCGCTCACTTTCAGTAAGGGTTCATGCTGATTAGGGTCACGGTGGATCCAGAGTCTATCCCTTGAACAGTGGGCATGAGGTGGGAATACACGCCGGATGGATCACCAGTCTACTGCAGAGCACCATGCACACATCACACCAAGGGACAGATTATCTTAGCCAACCCACCTACATGTGGTATGTGGGAGATGGGAGGAAACCGGAGAACCCAGAGGAAACCCACACGGACACAGGGAGAACATGCACACTCTATAAAACTTAGGACAAAAATTTATAGTCGATGATAGATCGAGTTTCACGTATAGGACGTATAGGACTATTTAGTTTAAAGCAACCGAAAGAAGTCCTCTATAAAAAGCCTGTTCTGGTATTTTTGTGTCTGCCATCATTTGCAGAAATCCAATCTGGACACCTTTGCATTATGGTCATTTTAAAGACTTTAATAATGATCCATGACATTGTAGTGTGATTGATCAAATCTGTATTTCTGTATTTCTGTATTTCTGTTTCTGTATTTAATCAAATCTATATTTTAAAATAGAAAAGAGCAACAAAAAAATCTCTTCAATAATCCCTTATCTTAGAAATGCTGTATGTGGCAAGTTTCTTCAAAGCTTGCCCTATGTCTAAATATATTAATAACTTTTAATAAAATAAAGAAATTAATAACAGAACTGTCTCTGTGAATAGTTAATTTTAAAGTACCATGGTTCTCAAAATGGGGTCCATGAAGCATAGCCAGAGGGTCTGATATTTTTCTGAAAAAAAAAAAAAAATTGCAGTGATGAGATCATGTTCAACCACTGTCAGTAGTACAGAGTGGTTATAGTTATCATTAGGTTGCTATAATTAATTTTACTGTGCTGTTGCATTCTTGATTCTGATTGGTCAGAAGATGTTGATTAATTTTCCTGTTTTAATACATTATTATTTCTATAATAGCAGCTAATTCAAAGGGACTTGTATGTACGCTCCACGTAATCTCAACCTAATAATAAATGGATTAAATATAATGCTGTAATATAGTACAAACCTTGTCAGTCTCTATTTTGACATGGACAAAAGGTAGTGAAAGATAACAGAAAAAGTTATCTTTATTGACAGTTTAATATCAGTAGAAAAAGAGAGAGGCTGGTGAGGGAATGACTGTTTATAGCTGTTAAAATGTAAATGATATCAGGATCTAACTTGTTTTGTGGATGTTTCACAACATTAAATGTAACTATAAACTGATCAATGTTATTATGTGTTGTTCTTTAATTAATTAAGGTAAGGTAATCATTGCTGTGTTTAAAGAGGAATAAAACACTAATAGTAGATGTGCTGTTATAATAGAAAATATTATTGTGGTTCAGGGTGTTGAAAGTTCAGCAGTGTTGTGGTATAATAGTAATTATTATTATTATTATTATTATTATTATTATTATTATTATTATTATTATTATATACCGAGAATTCTATACACTCAACTGAGACTTCCAAATGGACTTTCTCAGTCGACATTCTCAACTGAGTAAGTCCTCTGACACATCAGTACACAGCATTTGCTCAACACTGGTGTGATGATATGGCATTATTTATCCCAGTCACCCGTCTGATGATCTAACTCTAACATCAAGCACAAGCCACTGTCCTCCAGGAAGTCATGTTAGAAACCAGGTTTCAACTGACCTGAATGAACATTAGTGTAGCGTGAGTTTTCAGAGAGAACTAGTGTCTGTCCTTTCTACCCTTACCCACTGGTTGCAGCTAATTCTATCCTCAGTTTATTTATGAAAAGCGACTGTCAATGATGAATGGGCCGCAGCCACCAGGGGCTCCACTGACCTTAAAACGGTATGTAATGTAATTAGTTTGCTACTTTTGTGAAGCCACTCTGCATGAGGACGCTGCTGTCCCATTCTTCACTTCTCTTACTTACAGTATCATTTCGTTTTTGTTTTGTTTTTGGTTTTTTTTTCAACCACACTCATCAGACCCTAAGCACAGTGGTCTAATCTTCTGATGTTCTAATCTAAAGAATAGTTCATCGAAATCAATACATGTGTATATTTACCTTATGTTTACTTTTTGGTCACCAACCTATGATGTAGGAATTTTGCTGGTATGGTTTGGATGCACTTGTCCTTATAGAGAAATTCTCAACGCAACTCAATACAAAGTCCTTCTAACTTATAACCTATATCCTATAACCTGGTGGGAGTGCTGTCTTCCCAGATGACCCCACCCCATTCCACAAGGTGCATTGACGCGCTGAATGGGTTGATGAGTTGATGAGATTTTAGAGTCAAGTATTAGACATGTCATGACAGTGCTCTGCACCACCATCATCAAAACACCAATTGAGGGAATATCTTTTTGAGAGAACAGTGTTTGTCCTTCCAGTACAGTTCCAGAGAATTGTAGAATCAATGACAAGGCACAATAGGCACAAAGCTGCTCTGAAGCCTTGTGATGGTTCGACACCTTAGGAATACATTTTATGTCGTGTTTTCCTTTAATGTGTCACTCATCTATATCTGCACACACTTACATACAAGGCAAAAAAAAGGCAATGTTCTCCTAGCCATCCACATTATCCACGGTATCCAGCTGCCAGATAATTTCACCATTTGTAATTTTTTATAAAAGTAAGGTACTGGAACCTTCCAGAGGAATGAAACTTGGAGAGTCTGTGAGAATCAATAGTCAATATTTAGCCACTGGAATGGACTTGAGTGTATTCCCTGCTTGTGCTCAGTGCTCCACCACATCCACCACAACCGTGAACAGGATACATTTTTACTTTTAAATACTTGAGTACACTGAAGTGTGAGCACTTTTCCCCCCATAAACTTTTCCACATAAAACTGGTGTCTTTGCTTTGAATTATGCAGCATCTGGCTGTAAATATTTGAACATGAGTGCTTGTATAAAAAGTCATTCTTCCTTAACAAATATCTCCGTCTCTGGACAATGAAAAGACATACAGTATATTAAATGCTAGACTGTTTGAATATGCAGTTCGGGCTCTACTCGAGTGAGACTGATGTTTGTGACGTGAGTAGCTAAACAGCAAGAGATGGAAAAATAAAAAAAAAATGAAAACAAACTTAAATTAATAATGGCAGTGGAGACCACCAGCAGGAGCAGAGCATCAATGCAATATTGATGAGCTCAGTACAAGAGCAGCTGGAATTCCAGGCTTGTCTACACAGTGGTTCAGAAGCATAGTGAATAGCTAATTATCTGGGATAATAGTTAATTGAGAGTTAGGAACATTAAGCCGGGACCTGTCTGCAGGTCCTCAGAGTTTAAAGAGCTTAAAAGAAACAGTGATGGTCCCCCTACCCACTGGCGGTCCAGAAAATTGATTGGTCATTGGATAAACAATATTGCATTCACTATTGTCATTGATTGAACAGGACGTCTACAAGGTGGTGTAATTACATATTATAAACTATTAAAAAGCATAATGTATGATATAAAATTACAGTTGATGACATGGCCCATCATGTTTTTTTCCCTTATTTGATGAAGATTATTGCCACAGACCAAACAAAATGCTACAGAATAGGAATTAAATAAGGGGACCTAAATCTTTGTGAAACTTATTGCTCTCAGATATATAATATGCTCTCAGATCCTAACGTGAGTCTAGTTTCAAGGTTCAAGGTTCTTAATTTGTCACATTCATTACATACATGTGAA
>CM074967.1:6851148-6876148 GCA_037577455.1 Pangasius macronema | reverse complement strand
TGAGACCAGCTTCACATGGGAGCGATTTAATTAATCTGGATTGCTCCAATTAGCCTCTCTGTGACTGTCTTAATTACCAGGACAAAAACCGGGACACCCCAGTCCAAATTAGCGTCATGCTGGAGGATTCTGTGCCTGATTTTTATGCAGAGAGAGGTTAAATGTTTCCATTCTGCTCTCGTTGCATTAATGAGAGTGAATTTGCATAAATACTGAATTAGATATGACAGATTGTTGTTCCTTAACTAATCTCTGGTGCCAGTGTCTAAAAGGGTGTTTGTCTAAAGCAAACTGCAATAGATATTATATACAATAGCATCATAAACTGAGTCCCAATATATCTTAAAGGTATGATGAGACCATCTCAGAACACTTCATACTCAGTGAACCAAGTCTACAAGCACTCTTGTCTGTGACTTTGCAGCAAGACAGACAGCAAATAAGACTAAGAGATACTGTGCTTGAGTCAAAGCAAACCTGACTCGACCGAGTCGGTGCATGCCAAATCCTACGCTTAATGCCCTTTGGCACCTCAGACACTTTAATTAAAAGAGATGAGTTTCCATGGCAACAAAGTTGGGATGGGCTATTTTGTGATATGGGATCTTCTCGAAAGAAAAAAAGACAACCAATAATGATTGTTATATTAATTAAAGTAACCGTACTGAGTAGTGGGTACCGATGTGGTACATGGCTATGTTTAGTGATTAGCGTCACCCACGGCTAGAGAGACTGTCCATGTCTACTATATATAGACACCTGTATATTTGTCAAAATACAAACTGAATGCAGTTGGCTTGATTTGGTGTATCTATTTGAAATCACTGTTAAATAGTGACATTAGGTATCCAAAAGGGATATTAAGGGAAATCAACATCATGAAGACAATACATAATATTATATTACATATGGGGCCAAATTAAAGGAAAGACGTGAAAAAATCCATGGAGAAACTTTCTGTGGTGGTTACCGGTGTACGAATATATTGTCACCCCACATAAGTATAAGTACGTTTTACGTTAGAACCCATTAAGCTGTATTTTACTGCAAACAGATTTTCAAAAGGATTTTTACAAAAGGATTTTCATTCATTGCTAATACAAATCTCAACACTTGGGGTCACATACAGACAGATGACAAATGAAAAGAAACATTAGTAAATGAGGTGAGAATCATAAAGAGTGCAACACAATTTAGCAATTGACATCTTACCATGCTCTGTGACAGGGATGCAACAATTAGTCAACATAAATGGTAATGTCGATAAAAAAAATTATCAGTGTGGATTTTTAAATTTAACGCATTTTTACTTAACCAACAACGGAAACGTAAGGCATCTATTCCTGGGTAAAATGTAATACAGTAGTGAGGCCTCTGGGGGCAGCATTATTGCACCCCACCTTGCTGTGCACTAAACTGTTTTCAGGCCCAACACTGTTGAGGTCATTTTAAAGAACAGCAATATAAGTTTTTTGCTTAGATAACAAGAAGCCAAACAAAGCCATAAGATCGACTGCGAAAAATAGGTTTTATGTGGAGTTCATGTGAACTTGAGCAAGCACATAAAACACTGATCATTTGCCAGTTTAAAAAAGTAAAAGCATGGAATAATGCAGTATGTGCAAAGAGGAAATACCTTTAATAGCAGCGCATCGATGAGGTGCTCAAGCATTTAAAAGAATACATCTGAGAACTCCTGCTTGGTAGGTGGAATATACTAAAAAATTGATGTTGTAGCCTCATGTAAGGGGCTGTTTGCTGAAAAGATCAATAAACAAACAGGTTAAATTATATTTGTTATAGCCCTTCTCATTTACAAGCCACAATTAAGCCAATTCACATGAATAATCAGTATTAAAATGTTCATTTGCAGCTCTGCTCTGTGGTACAAAATGCCGAGCAGGCCCAGTTGAACTCAATTTTGGATCACGATTGAAGTGATTTAGGACACAGATGGTAGGAGCTTCAGTCACAAACACTGGTTGATTTTCAGCAGCAACACTGACTAAAGTGAGATCTGTATTTATAAAGTTTGAAAACTGTGGTTGCGCATTCAGTGTCCGTGACATGGAGGGAAAAACAGAAGAGCTACTGTTCTTGAAGTGACTGAGAAAGTCCACGCAGGACGTGATCAGACTGTCAGGAAGAGCAGTGTGTGCATAACTGCATTTTTTTCCTTTAACTTGGAACCTGTGTGTGTATATACAGAATACATTTTACTCTTCAGTTTGGATTTACTGACTCACGATGAATCACAATGAAAAGGTTTTGCACTGGTGTTTGGGATTATGGGAGAGTTAGCGAATGTAATTCTTCCAGAGATGGATTACCAACCACCGGATGACCGGTGTACAGGTCCACCGGTGACCTAAACTTTACTTACTAATCTTTCAATACGACAGTGTGTATTTTGGATTCATAGAACATGAAGTAATGAATGTAAAGTCACAAAATCTAAAAATCTTAAACGTTATTCAGTTATCAGAATTGCAATGCTAATACAACCCTACAGTCTTTAACCATTCTCCATGTAAACATTCCATATAAATCAGGACAAATGTACAAAAATATTTAATCATTCATTTTCAGCAACCGCTTTACCCTGGTCAGGGACACGGATCCAGAGTCTATCCCGGGAACACTGAGTGCGAGGCAGGAATACACCCTGCATTGGACACCGCAGACAGTGTCGGTATGTTTTTGTGTCTTCGTTTAAAAATAATACCAATACCGTGTATTAACTGTACTTATAGACGGAGCCCTACATGCTGTTTCTGTGAATGAAAGCTACACTGTATGAGTTGGATGCTGCACAAGCCCAATCAAGTTACCATGGTGAGTGGCAAAATGGCTTCACTCCCATGGGGACTGACTCACAGAGGTATTAGACACACAAAATCTGTTATTGTCTGGGGCTTTTTTCTTTTTTTTTCTTTTTTTTTTCAGCAGACAGATCTGCATCAGCGTGATATCGAGACAAGAATGCTGCTGTGATCCAGTGGCTTATAAAAGAGAAAAAGCTTGTTCACATCTCTACTTTACCAGACTTTTGAAAACTGGGAGCAGGAGTGCCTTGTCAGGGTTTTATGTTCTTCCTGACCTTTTCTGCCAAGAGTATCAAAGAGAAAAATGTTTCACCTTCAGCATACCTCTGTACCGAACTATAACAGTCACCAAGGACTTTCGGTAAAGCAGTAGCATTTATATTTTACTGTGTTAAATATAGAGTTACAACTGTTAAGGCTTTGGTTTATCTAGCATCAAGTGCATAATACGATTTGACAAAAAAAAAGGCCCACTGTCCTTCTCAGCCCTGTCACTTTCAGTTTAATGTGTAAAGCTGTTGTGTCTCTCAAGACTATTTAAAGTGTGTGTAAAATCTGCTTGACCTCAGAAAGTAAACACAGCATATTACAGTTATGGTGAAGGTGGAAAGTTTTTGTCACTGTAGAGCTAAATTGGCTGTTTAAAGGCACCCTATGGAGGTTTGAATGATGCCAAATAAATCTGGAAGCACTAACCGCAGGGGGATTGATAGCAATCTATTATTTTTCATGGTTGATGACTTAAATATTGGGTGAATAAAAGGACACCAAAACAGTTTCATTACAGAGATAAGCAGTTACTCAGAAATATTATTCAGATTTACAAACAGTTTCTATTGCCCCAAGAGCATGCAATAATCAGTGAGGAAATAAACATATTTTAGAAAATTTCCTCACATTAGAAGCTCAGCAAGATGTATCTGTTTACATTTGTTTGGCTTCAGGGAGAGTTTGGAGATTCAGATAAAATTAGAATTATTTAATTATTTATGCATTGATCCCTCACATCTACAGTATAGTTGTGCTTAATGGCTCAGCGTCATGACCAGCAGGCAGCATGAAATACCATCTTACAATCATGTTTCACATCGGATTAAGTGTACTTGCAACAGCAGACGACAAGCGTGCAATTATTTATTCTAAGCAGATACTAATAAACTGAAATTCTATCCATCAGATATTTTCTCTCAGGGTGGTGTTGAGGGTGGGGGATTGAAAATTAATAGGGTGAAGTTATGTAACTGCTAGACAAGTAGAGCCAAAATCTGAAATCGACTTTATTGCAGACTATTGCATCTGCTATAGATGCACTATGGATAGATAGATAGATAGATAGATAGATAGATAGATAGATAGATAGATAGATAGATAGATAGATAAGCAGGCAGATAGATAGACAGACAGGCAAATACACAGACAGTCAAATACACCGAGGTGTAGAGAGAAAGACAAAAAAAACTGATTGATTTCTAAGTGAAAATCTGGACACCACAGTATCCACAGGACACAGGAGAGGATCACATTGCAACAGTGAAATATAATGTTGCTGAGCTTTGACTTGCTTGTACAGCTAATAGAGATAGTGACCCAACAGACAGAAGAACTTCGTAAATGTAATGTGTCCTGTTCTGAAACTTAACTAACAATAGGTGAGGGAACAGTAGATTGAGTCCTGCCAGGACTTCCCATGTGTGCCATCAGATCCCTGTCACTGATCCAGGATACGATTACGTGCCTTATTTTCAATATCTCCAGGTTCTCCTACATCATCCCAGTGCTGCATTCCCTCCACTGCCTTCCTGTATCTGCACACACCAGATGTAAAACAAAGCCAAAAATGGACCAGCCTCCAGCTACTAGAATACCTTGATCAAGCCTCACTCTTTACCACATTCACTTCGAGACACAAGTTCCAATGTCCTCAAGAAACAAGGGAGACAAGCATCTCTGTACTGGCTCTGAGGTGGTGGAATGAATTTCTGCTGGCTGTCTAAACAGCTGAGTCACTGGCTGTCTCCAAAGTAAGGCTAAACAGCCAGCTCTTCAATGAGCAATAAAATGAGTACGAAACATAAAACTATGCTAAACCCTCAAACCTTCAGTTTGTACCCTGTATTTTTGCACATGTACTAATTCCTTTTTAACAGAGTTTTTAGTTTAATAGAATTCCTAATCCCTGGATTATATATACAGAGCATGTATTCTCTATGGAGTCTAATAAGCACTTTGTGTACATTGGTCTAAATAAAGGCAAGATAAATGTAAATGTTGATACTGTTTGATTTATGAAGAATTCTGCACAAGCCAAATACTATGTATGGTGCATTTTAATGGCTATGAGATGATATTAAAAAGCGATTCTCCCTGCATCACCAGAGTGCTTCTGATCTAACGAGAAATAAATGCAGCACACCTCAAGTGTACCGTTCAAGCTCTATGAAACCTCTTTGCTGCATTTGCTTGAACGCAGAGCAGATGCAACTAAAACCAGACTGTAAGCCTGCTACCACTCTCCTGTCCACCCACAGCCTGACCAAACATTGGCTTCCACAGTGTGTGTCAGTATTGTTTGCCGACTTAATGCATTTTATCTAATAAAGAAGATGTAATGTTAGAAAGGCAAAGGTTGGATAAGAGAATGTTTTGCTGGAGAGAGCAAGTTGGATCCAAGCCTACAGGTCAGTGAATGTCAGATGCTCACTGCACCATTAAACGTCCTTAAATTAATCCTATATAATTCATTATAAACCAAATACAATTGTATACCTCAAGAGTTGTGAGATATCAAGAAAATAATTTAACTTTTTTCTGTCCTAAACTTAACTTACACTATAAGCAGGCATTTTGTTTGTTAGTTTAAGCATTTATATTACAATACCATTCTGTCATTATGTCATGCTATGTCTTATATTTTCATTAAATTATGTTAACAGAACTCAGGTTCACTTAAATGAAAGGTTTGGAAGCCCCGTCCCATTTAACCCCTGGAGATGATTCAATAATTTCCATGGACCCTTTTCCACCAGTGTAGGATTTTAAAGAATCCTGCTCTCATGCAAAGTACTACGGAGGCCATGGATGGTTTGCGCTAGGAATGCTACATGTGCTCTGGTTACTATGGAGACTGCAATAAGATGGCCCCAATCTAATAAATGCTATACGATTGAGCATTGATTGCCCACCTCACTCTGCACCTCAAGGGACAACTTTAACCTCTTGCCCTGAATGTTTTCCATACACCACTCTGACCTTCAGCAAGTGGAATAAAACACTAAGGTGTATATATATAAAGCTGTGTGTTTTTACGTAAATCATCACAGAAACACTTCCTAAGTAATGTCCTTACCAATAATGGTATCGTATGTTAATTTTACTTTTAGTTTACATAAAATTTTTTACAAGGAATCCATTGCATTAAATGTACCTCTATGGCTTTATTTCATTGCCAACCAATTCTAATTTTTTTCTCATTTTATTTTACTTTGCCTCCATGGCTGCATTTTATTGCCAACCAATTCTGTTTTTTACTGACATTGATTAGATAATGCAAGAGTAATTGTACTTCATTATTATACTTTTGGTGTATCTATAGTTTACTACAGTCTTATTGAAATTAAAAATCTTACCTTTCACTCATTATATTTTTATTTAGTCCTCCAGTACTTATTACAAAGTAATAAGTTGAAGTTCTCAAAGTTCTTCTTCTCTCATCCAAGGACTGTATGCTATATATCTAACAAATGGGCTCAGTTTAGCAGATAATTAAGTTCATCAATGGAGAAAAGAACTATCAAGAATCATGCCAATTCATCATCTGCAGTGACAATTCCATTTGAAGATGGATAAGCCAGCAGACTGTCAAAACTGATGCCTTAACTGGAAATGAAAATGAAAATGTTTCAGTATTCTGCAGTAAGTAAGACTTATAGAAATTTAGGCATCTCATTTGCCTCCCTATTTGCATGATTTTATGCATTGCACTGTTGCCACATGATTGGCTGATCGGATAATTACACGAAAATTATCTCAACTATGGCGGGGGCCATGTGCAGCCACGGTGTTGTTACTGGTCAAATGTCGCTGTATTCAGCTTACTGCATTTTGACAGAGGAAGTGGATATGGGACAGGAATCCTGATAAGTATTTGTTCAATATTTGGGGGAAGTCAAATTCTACACTGGAGGCTAAATAGCCACACACAATGGCACTATTAGTATTGTGGAGCTAATACTGATTTCTAGGCTCACTTCCTGGGGCTATGCACACTCTGTCCAATCCCACAATTCTTCCTAATTTATTCACTTCACTGCTAATATTGAACAATTGTCATTATTAGTTGGAATTACCTCATTATTACCTCATCACCAGCCACAACAGCTAATGCACTGCCTGTAACGGAGGTGCAAAAGGCTATCAATTCCAGACAGGATATTAAACATTAGATGTGAGCAGAGCTTAGCATGCCATATTTGGAAGGGAAACTATATCAGCAGAAGCAGTAGTCTGAAGGCATAGGGACTCATCTATACCCTGCTGAGGGTGCTGGTGACCTTCACTGTGGTACAGTGATCGTGTGAGTTCTCGGTGATTCTCACCATCTGTCTCTGGACTGGACTGAAGCTGAAACTCTCTGGCTCATGAGCTTTAATCCTCCACCCAGCTCTGGCTCTCCACCTCTCCATCTCTGCTTCAGATCTGGCACAGTATCCGATACCAGTGCAGCCACTGAAAACGTCATACTACTTGACTGAAGTACTTCGATATGATTGCTTACTGGATATAAAATTTGATACATTTGGAGAGAGCTCCAGATCAGTGCTACATTCAATGTTAACACCTAAAAAAGCTACACTTTGTTATTCCATTACATAAAATAACACTTCTAAAAATTTGCTGTGGAGTGACTTTTGCATTTTTCTCTGTTATAGCTCTATATATCTATCTATATATCTATATCTATATATCTATATATCTATATCTATATATAGCTCATATCACAGGGAATGCATAACTGCATTTACACAGGGAACTGTATGGTGGACACTCCAACTAAATGGACTAAAAGCAGGTGTCATTGTTGATATGGTGAAGTTTTCTGCGAGGAGATCTTTATTTAGCATTGTGTTTGTAAAAGTCAGCAGTCAAGCTCCAACTTTTCCAACACAGGAAAGTCTGCTTTTATGTCTCATTAACTTCAAAAGAGGAAAAAAGAGAGTCTGGTTATTCAATAATTATTGATAACTGCTATAATATAAGTGATAACAAGAGCTAACTTGCTTCACAGACATTCCACAACATAAAATACATTTAAGGCATTTGGCAGACACCCTTATCCAGGGTGACTTACAATTATTTCATTTATACAACTGAGCAGTTGAGGGTTAAGGGCCCAGCAGTGGCAGCTTAGCAGTGCTGGGACTTGAACTCATAACCTTCCGATCAGGAGGCCAATGTCTTAACNTTACAATTATCTCATTTATACAACTGAGCAGTTGAGGGTTAAGGGCCTTGCTCAAGGGCCCAGCAGTGGCAGCTTAGGGGTGCTGGGACTTGAACTCATGACCTTCTGATCAGGAGGCCAATGTCTTAACCACTGAGCTACCACTTCCCTAAAATGGTCAATGTGTCATTCTTTAATAACCTAAAAAATTGTGCTGCTGTGGTATAAGAGGAATAAAACACTTTGGGATGTGCTATTATTAGAAAATAATCAACCATTGTGGTGGTAAGAATCACTCTTTTTTGTCTTTTTTGTCAGGCTGCATCACACCACCCTGCTGTCGCTTGTTTTCCTACAACAGCAAATCCCATCCATTTTATTTCTTACTCATCATGTTTTTTAAAACTTTGCTGAGGTCTTGTATATGAATCCCAAAGGTCAGACATCAATCCAAAACAAGCTGTGGCATAATTCAAATAAAATGACTGTCCTCAGGAATATATCACTCTGACATAAAGATGAATTTGCTCAGACGGGAAGTTTTGATATTGATTTCTAATATAGCCTGGCATTTGTGATTCTCTTTTCATTTGAAATGGATATTGTGTCCCACTAGGAAATCAATAAAACCCTCTTTTCACCATTTTCACCGTTAACTGTACATTATGCCAATGATTTAAAGACTTAATATGTACCATTTGTAGACAAGACAAACCACTGTACTGTTTCTTTCTATTTCTTTTTTTAAACAGTGATTTGTTCCTTTTATCCCTTTCTTTTTCTAGGTTCTATATTTTATATATTGTTGTCTTTTATCTCCTGTGTGCTTTTATCCATGTCTTTATGAAGCACAGTCCTATGTGTGTAAGAATTGTTCTCTACAAAGAAGAACCTGATCACCTGGTATAAAAAATAGAGAGATTGAAGCTATAATTCTCTCATTTCATAATTTCTTACTATTTAATAGAATATTACTAAGATACTGTGGTTTGAATGCTTTTAATTAACTTGGCCTTTAGGTTATGATGATAAGGATTAGACAGCTGGCAGTTGTTCCTCATCTCTTTATCTGCTACATCTCCACAGTAATAAAATGAAAACCAGCTCTGATCATGAGCATGATGGAAGCTTCAATAACATGTAGTGCCAGTAAGGGAAAGTTGGTTGATGATTCTTCTGTATATCACTGGTCTGACAGTCTCACAGTGCTGTTGATGCTCACAGTATGGTTGAACACTGAAGTCTTTACTGATATCTGTTTTTGCATAAAGTCATCAACTGTTCAGCAGAGTTGATGCCAATATTGATTATTAATATAGATATAAATGTAGCACATCAATAGCTCTAGGTGACACTTAAGCATAGTCTGCCTTACGCTCTCATTTTTTAATCACCATTTATGCCTTCTGCCCCTTCTAGGGCATAGGCTGAGGACAAGACTCCTCCAGCCATCTCTGTACTTGGTGCTTCCATTCATCTGGTGCTCTTGATGTTCACCTCCAGGTCTCTTTGCAAGACATTGCACGGTCATCCCCTTTTCCCCTTGCCTTGGGGAATCAAGTGTTCCCTTAAACAGGTGCTGATGAAGGTCTGGAGTTTTTTGGTAATTGATTAAATCAGTAATACTGATTTGACATTTTTAAAAAAAAATCTTATTTGGCATTGGTGTTAAACAATCTGTTCTTGGTGTGGAGAGACAATTGCTTGGAATCCCAGATGTCCTTTAGTCTGTCAGCATCAATGCCTCCCTGCTTATCGATGAATGCCTCCACTTCTTCTAGCTCCTCACCCTCCAGGGGGGCTGGCTCTACATTAGTGTTATTGTCCTAGAGGATCTTGTTCTTCCCCCTGTGGATGTTAAGCTCATTTTGTTCTGAGGTGGCTACCACAGCATTGTTCTTCTCCTGCATCTGCTGGTGTGTGGCACAGAATTGTCAGATCATCAGCAATGTCAAGGTCATCGAGCCCTGTCCAAGATGTTCACTGGATTCTGTTTCTTCGGCACTGTGGGCGTCATCATAATCCAGTCAGCAGAATCACTAGCTACCCCACTCCACAAAAGACAATCTACAGAAATGCTGTAGGCTCTACAAACTATCTGTAGACTGAACTAGCTAATTTGTCAAATGAACTAGCTAATTTGTCAAATGATGTTTAACCTTTTTTCAATTCATTTGAAATTGTGTTAGGTCTAGGGAAAGGTTGATAGTCTATAGATGATTACGACTAATATATGAACAAACATAAACTGTTGATATATTGTTCAAAATTAGTTGATAGGCTGGTTGTTAACTGTCACCTAACAGGTTACTGACAATTTATTGATGGTTACTTAACTGTTTGTATTGTATCTACATTGGACTATCCCAATAAAGTCTTAGCTAGGTCTTTAATAATTGTAGATGATGATTTGAATGATGTTCAAGCTGCACTATTTGTCTAGACAGTGTTAAATTTAGTCCCTTGATCATTGGCTTTAGTCTAAAACCAATCCTGTCTCTTATAGTCCTTTATCATGTTTCTCCAGTAACTTCAGCGATACACACAGCACTACTGCCACCTAAAGGGATATTTAGGAGGTACAGGACAAAAAAAGGTAAAGCTAAGCAAGACAAACTGAAGACATTTTAAAACAGAAAACTCCCTTAGGAGCAATGCTGCATCATGCTTTTTGCAGTCACTTCTTACTCTTATCAAGAATTAGCTGGAGGGCAGTCAAACATTACGCTTTCATCCAAACGACTTTTGCGAGAGAATTTATGCTGATGCCAAGACTTGTAATGCTTTTTTGTGCTCTGCAGAAACTACATACACAGCAGCCTGACTTGCACATTATAATTCAATTCAATAATAAAAATATGATCTAGCTGGAGGACTAAAACTCTGGAGAAATTAGACTGTCACATTAAAATATACCCACAGACAGTCTTTTCACAGCTAAGAGAGAGGAAAGTAAACTTCAGCTTCTATGCCCCTATGGAACAACCGGATTTTCAGTGCCTTTATTAACTTTCTTGTAGCCTCATCTGAAGTCTAAATTAGTGATTGTATTAAGCCTGGAAGGAGGATTCTAAGTAGTGCTATCAAAATGTGGTAAAACCAAAGAAGGTACTACTGAGCCTTAATAACGTGCACCAGTTCAATATCTAATCCTGGGCTTGTCTGTAACAATATTAATCTACTGTACTTTAAGCAACATATCCACTGCTCACCATAAACACGTTCTCAGATATTTAAGCACAAAAATATCTAAGCATGATAACAGTAATTTTAAAAAAAAAAAAATCTCAGGTCTCAAGTGCTACTAATTGTCTTCAAACCAAATAGGTTCATTACTGCTGTAGGTTTACCTTTATGGTCTCTAAAGAAAAGCTTGCTGGGCAAAGCCACTCATTTAAAGATGCCATTTGTAATGTTTAAAACTGTTTCTAAACCTATAATAATAATAATAATAATAATAATAATAATAATAATAATATAACTCTAAAGTACCTTAGCAAAAATGTGTGTGTTGTCTATTGTCACGAGTACCAATATTACCTGTAAAATGTTTACATTGACGACGGTAGATTGCACTACGACTGGAGGTGCATGACAAAATTTTTTTATATTTATTTTTTTTAATTTGCTAACTGAAATATTTAACACTGCAGATGCTCATTGTAAAGACTTGCATGACCACAATGGCTTCACAACTTCCCCAATCGTCCCACTGCTGTCACATTTAAGAAGCATCTCCTCCAGCAGTCTTGAACTTCCTTTTTTTTTTGGGTTGCAGCTAATTAAAGAATAAAATCGACACAAACACAGCCTGTCAAAGTTCTCTCTCCTGAAGACTCTTTGGCCTAAAACTCACTGTTACAAAGTGCTGATGCTGGAGACTCCTTCCAGAAATGTTAAATAAACGTCCCCTTACATAAAGCTTCACAATATTAATGATTATACTTTTTTTTTCTTTGCTAAATAGAATGTTTTTTTATAGACATGTTTAATAGGATAGATAAAATGGTACAATTCTAGCTTCAACTACTAAGAATACTCACTCATACTTACTCTAACTCATACTTTCACTCACTTTTTAAGTGATGATAAAAATTGCCTCTTGAGAGTCCTCTTTTCAAACATTTAAAATTTTCTAGAGCAGATTTGATTGACTCATGTTGTTTTGGATGATGAACCTATTTTATAGGCAAACAAATTAGCATTATTGTTTCTAGAACATGTAATGAGTATTATTAACTGTTATTTATTACTCCCATGATTGTGGGAGTAAAAATCAGCTCACATGCAGTCTTTAGATTATATCATGGCTTAATTTTGTTTATAGCAATGGTCCTGCAATAGTTCACTCCATATTTGATATGTGATATTTGATATTTACCACTGAGGCCAGAAGCCTTGCTTACAGAGGAGCCTTACATGAGTACATGAACGTGTACAGGACAGACCAAATAACATAATATTATAAACAAACATATAAAGTTATAGTACATTTCTGTCTCATAAAAATACAAGTCTCAGTGTACACCAATTTACAGTTTCCTCCTTTACTTTATATAACACACAATATGATATATGTGAGGAATAAAACATAACAGGGTGTGCTGTTATAGAAAAAATAATCAGCAACAGGGTCATATGATGCAGCCTGATTCCAAGGCAATGTGCCAATGCTAAAGTTTTTTAATTCATTAATAGATGACACATTGTACGTTTTATCCATTTATAGTTAACTTTAGTGTTGTAGAACATCTGAGGAAGCAAGTTAATGTCTGTTATCTCTTGCATTACAGCAGCTACAAACAATCATTCCCTCAGCAGGCTGTCTTTTTTCAGTCTCTTGAAGTTATGCATCTGGTGTTACCAGATTACAAGAGACTCCAAAGCCCTCCATTTTGAAGTCTTTCCAGTGTCAGAAAAGCTCTGACATGTGAGACTCTTTCTATAAATGTTAAAGAAAAGTCTCCTCACAGAAAACTTCATTATATCAACCTTTACACATGTTTTTAAAGTCTGTGCATGTGGAGCATCTGCCATACAAATCTCTCTGTAAGTTGTTTCTAAAGTAACAATACTATGTTCGAATGAGTACATTAATAATATAAACCTGATCTATCTTGTAGCCAAAACTACTGTCAGAATTGCTGTTATAGAAAGTATGTGGTATAAAATCTATATAATATATACTATACAATACATAATATATATAGTCTGCCTTAGGTTTTATATGACAACATTCTGTATTGACTCTCTATTGTCATAGCTTATTATGATAGAAAACTATTATAACATACAGTATATCACAATTACCATCATAATACTATCCAAAAAATAAAAGGGCACCGAAATTGATGATAGAGATTTTTCATTTCAGTGAATGAATATTCATCCAGTTGCACTGAGTTATTTACAAAGCGATGAATAAAACAAGGACGACAGAGAGACAAATGCGAGGACAAGTTTTTTCTTCAACTGTGTCTTCATTGTGTGAATGGTCACATAGTCAGCCTATCAGCCAATCAGCTCAGTATTTTGTGTAAAATAATGTTGGTTAAAAAAGTAAATATCTTGCTGCTGGGTCACTGAGTTACTGAGTCATGCAGGAAACTCAGCACAATGTCTAATGTCCATTCCCGTCCTTACTTGTCAGAGTTGGCGCTCTTCTTGTGAGGGTACTTCTGTGCTATCCCGTATGGTACATGTGCAGCAATCGTGCCCATCTCTGCAGCACCTTCTATATGGAACATCTGATCATCAAAGTAGATGTGGGGTCGTATTTTCTCCAGCATGGGGCCTTTGGGAGCACCAGCTAAAAACAGGGCTTCGTCTGTTTCCAGTCCCCAGGCACGGAGAGTCTTTAAAGCACGGATGCCTGAGCTGGCTGCACTGCGAGCAGTCACCAGATAGGTGCGAATGGGGCAGTCTAACCTGTGGCCTTTAGCGTAGAACTTCTTCTGGAGCTTTCCGAGGGCCTCGAGGAAACCTTTCAGTGGACCCTATAAGTCATGCAAAGGAGAAATCAATTTAATATTCGAGTTTGTATTTACTTTACAGTCAGTTGCCACCTTGTTGGGTATGCATAATATATTGTATAATATACAATATACAATTATCTGTCATTTTTTAGGTAAATTTACCAAATAGGTCACTTTGTAGCTACAATTACTGACTGTAGTCCATCTGTTAGTATGCACATCAATAGGAAGGGACCATATTATTTGGATGGTGGATCATTTTCAGCACAGCTGTGATACTGACATAGTAGTGTGTGAGGTGCTGGTATTAGTGTATCAGATGTAGCTCCTTGGCTGGGGCTTTTAAACACTGTACACACTTCCCAGCAACTTAATTACACACAACTATCATACTGGTGCACTGAAAAGACTAAGGTTCCTCTTTTTCCATGTGCAGTGTGTGTTAATCGTCATCTACCCCTTCCTCTGCACCAGTGTTCAAATCCAAAATGCATTTCCTTACACTGCACACCTGTGTGCATATACTGTATGTAAGAACAATATAGTTGAATTGAATTGATTACATGATCTAGTAGCCTGTTTTCATTTTCCTTCTCATGCTCAAAGAACTTGTCCAGGCCATGAGCTTTGAATATTCGTTCAGACTCATCCGAGAAGAGAACAGCATCGCCATCAAATGCCACCCTCAGCTGTGTCTCCGACACATCCATCTGCTTCTCGGGCATAAACATGGTGGCTGCTGCAATGCCTGAGAGGAAAGCAAAACAAGACAGAGAAAATATTGCTGGCTGCAGGCCAATATGGAGTATAAGCCTTTAGGATCTATGACACTTAAAAGCCTTTAATGAAAGGCACCCATTAGAGAACTACATAACAAAAAGGTCACTGGATTGTCACACATACAGAAACACTCAGCACTTAGTACAGACTAACATTTATCTTCTTAATTTAATATTATTTCATATGAAATCATTTTTATGTCTGCTTGTAAATTTAAGGTATATATAATATAGAATGAAGTGACTTGTCTAGGACATGTTTAGGTTTTTTCCCCCAGAAATCTAACTGTTTGTGCACTTAAACAAAGCTCTTTCTTTTTACTCTGATATCACATTAGCAAAGCCTGTGGGATAACCTTGACCAGCTGGCTATGTGGAGTTTCATTTCAAAATCATTGACAGGTTACCTCTCCAATTACAGCCTAAATATACCACTGCAACTTATTTACTCTGCCTGTGTGTCATACTGTCCCTAACTACAGCTTTCAACCTCTACTGGATAAGAATATATATATATAAAACATTTTTATAAGCTATAAGAAAGGAAATTAATTCTACACTCCTAGAAAATTTAGAAGATTTATATTAGTTTATAGTAGAACTCTATCAGAAAGTGTTCCAAGCTAAGTATCATAAATTATATGACCCTTAAAGAAACCCCTTTTTTCTAAGTGTGGATTACTTTGAG
Source organism: Pangasius macronema (assembly GCA_037577455.1). Lineage (NCBI taxonomy): Eukaryota > Metazoa > Chordata > Actinopteri > Siluriformes > Pangasiidae > Pangasius > Pangasius macronema. Next base: position 6,860,441 of record CM074967.1, on the reverse strand, counting down.
AATAAAATTATTTAAATCCAGACTGAAAAAACATTCATGAGTTATACCATGGTTATCTGTAACAAGCTCTGTTTATCAGACAGTTTACTGAACAGTTGTGTGAAACTTGTGTGGATGCTTTGCAGTGGCTATATTCCCAAGTTCCTAATTCCTAAGTACTCTATAACTGCCTTCTGCTATTCATTAAGATCATTTATTATACATTAAATATTACTAATGTGAATTTAAAAAAACATTTAGACATATTGAACTATGCAGACAAAGTATATTCTCCGATTCTTTGGTCCAGTTTGTCCTCCTCACCTTCAGCCAGTGCCTCCTGCACCTTTTTTGGGTCAGCCGACAGGTACAGGTTTGTGTGCCATGCCTTCAGGTAGCCAATTGGATTACTGCCTCCTGTCATGCAGAACCGCTCAATGAACAGATCTGTAAAAAGCAGATAAAAGCATATACTGCATTCATACTGTACACGAGGACAATGGAAATTTAGGTCTGTATTTGATATGATATGCTGAGATTGTTAGCTGCTGACTTGAGAGACTATTCCTCTATGTGTGGGCATATGAACACAGAAGAGGGGCTGTGAACACAATGGTATACTGAGGGTTTCCTAATACTCCTTCATAACACTCAGGAATGGGCTTGTTCAAACTGACTTCTAAACAAATTTGAAGAAAGCTAACTGAGCAAAGGTAGTGCAGTTCAGTAATGAGTTACATTTACATTTACATTTACATTTATGGCATTTGGTAGATGCCCTTATCCAGAGCGACTTACAATAGTGCTCTGGATTTGATCATTTGATTATATATGAAGTTGTAAGAAAAGGATATGGTTGCTAACCCTGTCCTTAGCCCTAATCTCAAACTTTGTATCTTCTTATATGACTAGAGTCATTCAAACTGTTACATATTTGTAAGTGTAAGAGCACAGAAAGTGTGAAACCATAGCCAACAGACAGTAGCCACTATATATATATTTTTTTTTTTTGATATATATTTTTCAATTTCTGAAACCCACAAACTAATGAAATAATTTGTGTAAGGAAATAATTTAAACATGTAAATACATTCCATTTCTGTTTAATGTTCTGCCAAAAAAAGTCTAGTCTGATGATCTTATAGTTCAAAACATAATGTGTACATTTGTGGTGAGATCACTGTGTTAAATTTGATGAGGGATAGATACGTGTGGGAAGCTTTCCTCTTTAGCTAATGGTACTCTACATGGTGTCCAAACACACATGAGGAGAAGTCATCAGCAGGTATCATTAACAAGTCAAGTGGTTTGTGTTCCAAATTAGATTTAAAATCATGGGCGTATAGAATCAAATACATCATCGCATTAGGCTTCTGACTGCCTACAGAGTCAACATGACAGTTACAGAGAAACTAGGCTTAACTTAATATGGTTTTACTTTTATTGATTCTATAAAATGAGAAGCAAATAAAAAAATTAAGGAAACATGAAGAAGCAATGACAGAACTCTTAAAATGAAAAATTGGATTAAATATTATGGATTCGAGAGGGTGAAAATGTAGAACCTTTTTACAAAGTTTCAATATTCATAAAGTTATTAATTTTGGGATTTCTGGACTTAAGTGTTTCCGTATTATATTACAAAAATAAAGTTAATAGTGTCTTAAATCTTATAATGAGGATTAATTGAACATATTCACTTTAACTGAAACACTCAGTGCTGATATTTTAAATGTTTATAATGTTTAATAAATATTACAGTTGCTTTATAATTATGCACAGGTCATTATTAGTTTTAAATGTACAGAGCATTACAAGGTATTATCATGAATAGTGACCCTTGCATTACAACATAATTATAAGCTATTAATTAATCATTTCTAGCACATTATTAGAGCTTTAAAGGACATCGAGTTTACAACAAATCCTTACCAACTTACAAAGAAAATAAGCATGGTTGTAATAAAGGGGCTTTAGAGAAAGAAGTTTTAGAAGGACTGTCTCAGCGGCTGAGGGATTTATTTTGAGTGAGGGCTACAGGAAGAAGCTTAAAGCACACATTTCCCCATGAGATAAACAGTAGAGCGTGGGAGTCTTTCTAACATTCTCCTTGATGTTTCAGTTAAAATATTCATTCAGTAAATTCAGGCAGCTCATCTGTGGACTGATTCTGGTTTGCTGACTTAACAGCAGGATAAGAACAATCTGATATTTTTTCTTGTAATATACAAGTAAAAATATGGTTTTCTTGTTTACTGGGAAGCTTTTTATTTCATGGGTTCGCTTCAAATGCCTTTGGTTTCAAATAAACTTTATCAGCCCAGGTATAAAATATAAAACACATGAAAATAATATTTAAAAAAAAACATATAGAACATGGGGGATGTCGATAAGTGTGTACGTATTTATTGGTTTTGTTAAAAACAAGGCCAGGACAGCATGCCGCTTGTTGGCTTTGTGAATTAGCCACCAGGAAGATCAGAGCGTTTCCAGCTTCGTCACAGTGGGGACTGGAGCAGGAAGTGGCTGGCTTCTGACACAAATGTTAGAAGTTCCACTACGTCTCTGTGGGAAGATGTTATTGGCCAGCTGGGCATATAACCTCCAGTAAAACATATGTCCAGAAAAACAGCAGGAACTGATAAATACCGTCACAAAGATTGTCCCAAGGACAAAATGAAGAAGCCAGTCAACAGTTAGAATCAATGATTCACAATGAACCAGCAGTTCATTCATTCATACATTCCCTCATTCACTCATTCATTCATATTAAGTAACTGCTTTATCCTGGTCACAGTGAACCTGTGGCTATCCTGGGAACACTGAGCATGAGGGGGAAATGCACCCTGAGTGGAAGACCACACACATTCACAACCAGGAGCAATTTAGAGTCACCAATCCACCTATATGTTTTTGGGAAGTGGGAGGAAACCAAAGAATTTTGGACAAAACCCAGAATAACTTGGAAAGCCCACGCAAAACTCCACACACACACAGACAGCAACCTGAGCTCTGGATTGAATCAGGGATTGTGAAGCTGTGAGGCAGCAACGCTACCCAGTGCACCACCATGCCATCATACAAGTTAGATCTTTTTGGTTGAAAGGGTCATGACAAAGCTATCTTTGAACTGGATTTTTGGCAGATACACCCACATGTCATTTTTACCATCACTGAATTATTTTTTGTGTATAATCAGATGCAAGCTTTGTTAAAAAAAAATAAATAAAAAAAAACATGGTTCACTTGAATTTTTTCCATTCAGTAGCTCTGAGGACTGTTTGCCCTTTACTGTGTATGGAGAGTAGCCTAAATATCAAATGGCAAATATCAAAAAAATAAACATTATAGTGATATAATTTATATAGTGACTGGTATAAATATAGTTTAATCAGGCCCTAATTTATCAAATTCTAGATGAAGATCACTAATTTGCAAGTGTAATCTGATAAATTATGAGCACAGAATAATCAAGTAAATGTCTTTTCCTGCAAAAGTAGGGTGAGGAAACAACATGTAATAGGGTTTTGCATGGGCTCCTGTGTGGAGCAACAGAAAAAGGTTCACTCTCTTGTCTGGAGATCTCAAAATCAAATCCTGACAATGCTTTAGTGTGATTTTGCCACAATATTACATTTTTGCAGTTCCTCATTGAACACAATGGTTCCTCTGATGCACCGTTTTGATGCGATGCCTTAATTTCATTTAAATTTTACAGCAATATAAACTGAAAAAGCTGTAAACTTGTAGTGAATTCAGATTATCACTAATGTAACAGAGCAATATTTTAAAGCTTCCATGCTATCTGATGCTTCCTTCACCTCAAAACATCTTTAGACGTTTCTCATGAACACTTTTCATATGCAACTGCCCCTAACATGCCCTGAAACGCATGTGTGTGTGAACGTCTCTGCTAAGCTCTTTCCTGGTTCTCAAGCTAGTGCTCAACACAGGGTGCACTGAGTACTTTGAGTCCTGCTGTTAAACAATTTATTTATGCAGGACACAAAGGGTCTTTCCCATTTCACCACATCCTATCAGTGTATCTGAGACTGAGCTAAGGTCGGCAGCGATGACGCAGCTGGGAGGTCTGGGAGCTTCGTCGTGTTTTGCTAACAAACATGAAAAGCATCTAGAAGTGCTGTGTACACATTTCAGAGAATATGTGAATGAGCTCGTTATTTCAATCAGTGAGCAGATTATAAGGACTTTGTGAGTAAGTTGTTTAGTTGTAGCTTAGTGGGTTGCATCTTTGAAGACGGTGCTAAGCAGCTGCAGTTGAAATAATACTGTTTGCACAAGTCATAAGCAGTAAATAGCATAGAGGTGCCACAGACACACAGGACAAAATCGTCACTCTGGAGGCGCATCAAAACCAGAATCACTTCCATCATCTTTACAATAGCATGTGTAAAAAATAAAGCGTGACAAGGCATGCTGTTATAGGAGAATAATGGTGTGATGTGGGCCAATGCGAAGCAAAGTTACTGTTACCACCCCAAAGTTGATCATTTTCCAATAACAGCACATCACAAAGTGTTTAATTCCTCTTATACCACAGCAATTTGCCAACGATTACAATTTTTCAACTTATTAATGAACAAGTTGTATATTTACCTGTTACATGTAGTATTGTAGAACATCTGCAGTCTCTGTTAGCACTTACTTTATAACTGCTAAACAATCACTCCCTCACCCATCTCTCTTTTTTTTTTCGCAGTTAATAAGACAAAAAAAAAACACAACTTGTCATGTTACTTCAAAGTCCACTTTTCAGAGGTGAAAATTTTACTGTTACAAAGCACAGACACTAGAGACTCCTTCAAATGTCTCCTTACTAAAAACGTTCTCCATATCAACAATTATATGTTTTTTTTTTGCTAAATAACAACACTTTTAATGCATTTATTAGTCTTAAATTATGCAGAGCATCCATCATACAAGTCCCAGTGAATGAGTTATTACTATAGAAACATTAACATAAAAGAAAAGCTCATGCACGACTGTCAGAGATGCTGTTATAGAAAATTAATCAACACTTTCTGACCAATTGGATTTGAGTATTCAACAGCATTGTGATACCAATCAATATACAGTTTTTATACAATAATATAATGCACATATTTTGTGCCCAACGCTGAGGTTAGGATTGCTACATTCTGGCAGGTTTATACTGTTTTGTTGTAGTTGTGTAATATTTATTTTAATGATGTTATATAGTTTGGTGATTTATTAACTAATTGAGGACAAGGGTAGATGAAAGGACACTCACTGTGGTGGTTGATGGTGTTAATTAATCTTATTCCTACATGGGCATGATTGTAGGTCACCAGCACAATGTCAAAAAGCTCCTCACTGTCAGGGTACAGCTCTCGCAACTGTGCATTAACCGCCTCCAGGGCCTGAAAAAACACACAGGTTGAGGTCCTGTCAGTCTGTAGGGCCTTAATACACAATTTCTTAATGCAGACACATGTACGATTGACCACTTATTATCCCTGCTTATACCTTTAATCCCTGCTTATACATTTACTTTTACATTCTAGGTTATTCATTACTCATTTTAATCACTACTAATAGAAACTACTAAATTATTCAGTAAATACAGTGAAACTAATATGAAAAAAGTGGTGACTTTGCATTTTTGATATGGCGAATCTTTCAGGTCTCAGCCGACCCTAGTTCATAATTTTGGCCCATATAGAAATAAAATATTTTTCTACATTCAAATGGAATAAATTGTAATATACATGATGTACAATATATACATTTTAAGAATAGTAAACAATTAATTAAGAAATAGATTGATAGGAATAGTTTATATAGAGTAATTGGGTTTTAGGTTGTCTTTGTCTGTTACCTTAACAAATGGAAATGCTGGTCCAGGGGCTAAAGGCTCATTCTCATGTTCCACCTGGTACGAGAGGTACTCCTCCACTCCTTTCTCTTCAAACACCTTCTGCTCTTTCTCTGTGCGGAACAGCACCCGAGAAGACACGGCTATTGTTACTGCATTCTCTGGCTTTGGCTGAATGGGGAATGAAGAGTGTAATATCCTTTTACATTTAAGCCAATTAACAGCATATACACTTGTAGTAATAAGGTTAAAATCTATAATCCTAAAGGGTTTTCTTTTCCTCTGAATGAACCCTTATATGTTCTATATATAAACCTACAACATCAGACAGAGTTCCAAGCAGACAAAAGGATACAGAGGAAGCTAAGAACCCTTAATTATCCACAGTACCATTGAGAAGCCTTTTGTTTAGAATGAATATATGGTTTTATCATATTTTAGACATGTAAAATGTGTGGTGGTAGTAAAGTTTCTTATTTAAAATGGTCTCAAACTCCTCCAGGTACCCCAGTAGGATTAAATTAGACGTTTAACATAGAGCCACTCAACAAGATGGTTTCAAATTTGGTTGTTTAAAGTACACAGTGTAACAACATCAGCCACCAGTGTTCCAAAGGTTCAGATGATCAGGAGGAGGTGATGAGCAAAGCATAAGTTTGAGAATTTGGATTAAGTGACATATTGAGTATTTCCAAATTGACTGTGCAATGCCATGGGCTTGGTATCTTATTTATTATTCCTGTGAGCACTACTGACTTTTACTACTGAGAACTCTCTGTGTTATGCCTTCATATCAAAGTGCTCTCCTAGGAGTGCTCATGCTGGTATCAGTGAAGGGGTCACATTTTCATTCCCCGTAAATGCCCATAAACTTTGTGCTGGCAAATGGAGGTTGGTGGTGCAAATAATGACCAGCACATAATGTACGCAAGCACACGTATGGTGAGTCACATCACTTGAGACTGCTGATTGTTCAGCATGCCATGTGGACCAGAAACAGAAGGCTATGTGGGAACAGAAGCGAAGGGATTGTGACCCAGCACAACACGACCCTCATAACATCCAGCGTCTGTGTGTTGCCAAGGATGTGAAATGTGAACAGGACAGACCACATAACATGAGACTATATGTGACAGGTTGAAAAACTGCAGCTCCTCCCCCAAGAACACATCCGAGAAATGGGAGACCAGTGTGGCATTCGTTACGTATTATCCTGAATCGGCTGGGTTCATAGCAGGGTCAAGGGACTGTTAGATTAATAATGGCATATCACTTTAGCTCAAGGGGTTACTAAAGGGGCCATAATGACTTAGATCATCTTGTATGGCTTTAGCTGTAGGTATGATAATACCATAGGGGATTTTAACTGCCAAAGGGGTGGCATTTAAAATCTCAGCATGAATATGCTGACCTAAGGTCTACTTTAAAAGAACATCAGACTCTGTAAGAAAGGCACATGATAATATAGTTAATGGTAGACACAGAGGATGATTTTATTAAAACAGAATTAGCCTAGTCAAGGAAATCACCATCTATTCCTTTCACACATAACGTGTCATTTTTATGAAGTGAAAAAGCCATCATAGTTGGATGTTTTGGTTGTTCTTTGAAAGGGTAGAAATGTCTCTCTTTTAACACAGACAATGACAATATACTGATATATTACTGGAATATATATTGCAAACAAAAAAATGAAACATTAGAAAGCTGCTTTAGCCTTGAGTACATTTTCATTCTTATGCATTATGTAAGGAATAAAATATACCACGATGTGCTGCTATATAAAAATAATCAATGCTGCAAAGTGGAAGTGGTTTATTCTTTTTATACCACAACACTTCTCTAACACTTAATTTTTTTTTTATTTATCATAGAACAACACCACCCAGCCTCTCTATTTTCTCTCTTGAAATGAATAAAGCTAAAAAAAAATGCTATTGAAAGTTACTGAGAAATCCCAAAGCCCTCTGTCCTAAAGACATTCCTGTATCGGAAAACTTAAAGTAACAGATTTACGTCTGACTGTTACAAAATGTTGACACTGGAGACTCCTTTCAAAAATGCTAAATAAACATCTCTAAGAAAATTTCACCATATCAACAACTAGACGTCTTTTTATCCATTTATGTAGTGTGCATGCCTTACATGTCTGTCAGTTAGTCATTATTATAGAAATAATAATATATTAGAATAAGCACTTTAATATTAACCTGTGCTTCTACCTTGCAGCTGGAACTACTGTCAGAGCTGCTGTTATAGAAAATTAGTAAACCTTCTGATCAATTAGAATTGAGAATGTGATATAACTACAATTACTTTTTTCAATAATCTACAGTTATAACCAAGATGTTTTATGGTTTTGATTTTTCAATTGTTTATATTATTTTTCTAGGAGCTCTACAGGACCTGAGATAACGCTGCTTCTTTGGCAGTGAATAAAAAGACCAGCGGCAGTTCTGGCCTATACCATTCTATCAGATCTTCCATTTCTTGCAAGTATAATTGCATTTCTATGCTACATCTATCCTGTGTCCTCTATCCTTGTATTAGTGTTGTTTGCCTGACTACTGCGTGTTTTATGTTCTCTGATTGTGGATTTGCTTATGAGTACAAAGCCTGCTCATGTTTCAACTCCTGCTGTGTGTGATTCTTGGGTTAAACCCAATAAAAGCACTGTAAGCTTACAATGCTGCTTCCTTGGCATTACATATTTATAACACTAAGGGTGGATTTCAATTGATAGTCTATATAAATAGCAAATAGGATGTGCCAAATAAATGTCCCATGGCTGATATCACAAAAGTTCCAAAAGATAACTTCTCCAAATAGGACCAGAGTCACTACCAAAACAGCGATATCCATACTAGCACTGAGGATTTTTATTTATTTATTTATTTTATTTATTTATTTTTGCTTGTCCTCAGTAAAAAGACTGGAACTGTTTAAACAGCACGATTTTCATACAAATCTATTCTAATTCTAATTTGTCTCATAAAGCTTGAGTATATTGTTGGTATGATTCACCAAAGGACCATGCATTTAGTGCAAGGTTACTGAAAGAATAAAGACATAGACTTCATAATGTTTGGTCTGATTTGAGTATACTTACAAAGAAAATGCCTCCCTCCACCTTCCTGGCTCTTCTTACTGGTCCCTTTATAAAAGCACATTTCATGTCAGTCTAAATAGACTAGAATAGAAATAAGTTTAATAAATATCAACTTTTTGTTTAGGGAGCTTAATATGATCACACTCTGCAGAGACAAAGAGAAAGGGTTTAGCAACCATGTTAAAAGTAAAATCACAGATGGAGAGGTAGACACTTGTCTTTCAATTCAATTAGCCATTCAATGGAATAATCATTAACTGAGGAAAACTTAATTGAATGAAGTGTTATAATATGTTAATACTGTGTATATATATATATATATATATATATATATATATACAAATCACC
>CM074967.1:6838334-6851048 GCA_037577455.1 Pangasius macronema | reverse complement strand
TTTTTTATTTCTGTTTATATATATATATATATATATATATATATATATATATATATATATATATATATATATATATATATATACAAATCACCAACACAGATTTAAGCAACATTATTCGTACTTACAGCTAGCATATTTGTAAGATGGAAAGTCAGCATTAAGGCACAGAGGATTAATTGAGTTGTCGTGCCATGCCATGTTCATATTAAAGTGAAAGAACAGAACAGTCTTGTGGTGATATTTTATATGGGTCTAGTGTTGTTGTCTGTTGTGTGATGATATTCATAGTGCAAACTCTTTGCCCTTTTAATAGAGACTCTTTAATTACACACAGGCAGTAGTTACAGCTACAGATACCAGGACTCCAGGATGTGTTAATAGCCCATGGGGTTTGTTATCTAAACATGTATGGAAATTTCATCAAAAGTTTCTTAAGTACATAAATAATTGCCTGTGTAAAGTAGAATGGAATGGTTATAGTGCATTATGCTTTAAAAAAAATCACTTGTTCCACTTTATTGGGCATAAATTCATCAAAAGTAATACTTTTTTCTGTCTTTTCAGTAAATAAGGAAAAAGTATATAGTATATTCAGTTAAAAATGCAATAATAATTTCATAGAAAATCCTCCATAGAAAGAATTACAAATAGACAGACTCTAAACTTCTATCATCCCATGAAGACACTATATCACTCCAAGTCAAAAATTGGGGAAAAGATTAAAAATCAACATTAAAACTGATCTTGATTTTTGGAAAATCTATACTGAATATGTTGAAAGTCACTAAGTCACTAATATCCAGCTCCTTCAATATCACAGAACACAGTCACAGAGCACACATCACACAGCAGATAATGTGTGTCATGGAGTTTAACATTAAGAAATGCACAGCTTGCATGCTTAACTCTAACAGCTACAGCCATCCGTTTAGGCTATGCACGCCAGTTCAGCACTTGAGAAAGAAGGGATGATGGCTAAGCGTAAAGCTATTAACATTGAACCTAGAGAGGAATGAAACAGTGCTTGTGGAACAGAGATGAGAACAGTACAGATTGTGCAGGATGACCAACCAACAGTTTACTTCATAAAGCTACACATGCCCCACATGCAGGCGAGTGCAAAAGTTTGCATCCCCATGGTTTCTGAATTTAAAAAAGGAAAATGTCTGTCTATTTTAAAAATGATTTACAAAAATAGAATTGCAAAAACTATAATGAAACATGACTGTATCCTAAGAACAAGACAACAATCCAAATCATAAGGTACACATATTACATATGACACCTAGCACTGAGAAAGTCAGAAAATCTAGTCTTTTATTCATTTATAGTTACATTCTTATATTATAGCAGCGATAAACTGTCATTCACCAGCCTTTCCCTTTTCCTCTCTATTTAAGGTAATAAAACAAAAACTGCAGTTTCTCACCCAACTGAGAAACTGTAAATTACAAACTCATTTATCGTGAAGACTTTGCCATAGCAGAAAACTTAGACGAACAGCTTTACCATTGACTGTTACAAAGCTCTGACACTGGAGACTCCTTCAATTAATGTTCAATAAATATCTCTTTCCAGAAAGCTTCAATAGTTACATGATTTTTTTTGTTTTGTTTTGTTAAATAACGACACTTTTTAATCCATTTATTTTTAGGCTTTGGTAATGTGGAACGCGCTGTTATTGAAAATTAATCAACATCTTCTGACCAAACAGAAAGAGCTAATAGATGGGGTACAGTGGACTCACTGAGAAACTGTTCATGGCAACAGATGGACTACAGTGAGTAAATATATATTTATAAAGAGCTATTAAAATGTACAATCAGTATAGACACAAAGTACCTAATAAAGTGGACTTCTGAGTTTATATTGTATATAAACATTACATCATATTATATTGTGCATTGTATCACTATATGTATTTGTTGTACATCAAGCCAAACTATCCTACAATCTTCCCTTTGTCAGCATTTTCACAGTTTTATCATGTTCACATCTGCATAGTGATATCCTTACGGTAATGTGCTTGATATCAGGAATAGCCCGTGTGACGTGATCCGCACCTGCTGCAGCTCAGATGGAATTATCCCTCCACTTTTAGCTCTATTACTTAGCAGCCCTCTCTCAGTCACTCACTCTCTATCTTTCTCTTTCATGCCCTCCCCATCTGTAAAGGTGTCTGTCTGCCCCATCATTCTTTTATCATGTTTGACACAAACAATGTTAAGTAACCACATGACAAAACATAAAAGGCTAACCTGTCTGCTGCCTGTTTCTCATCCAATACATAATTAATTCCTCATCATGCAGGGACTTTTAAGGCAATACGTTAACTTGCATTAGAAGTATCAAACTATCTAACAATGGAGATTGAAGTGTTAATCCACTAACTATTGGTACTGGGAGGGAGATAAAAATAGACAGAGGGGAGAGAGGTGACCGGTGAAACACGTGTGCAATGTAAACATCTAACGTGCGAACATGGTATATTGTCTGGAACGTGCATGTGAGAGGAAGAAGTCAAGCAAAACTGTGATTAATAAAGCTCACTGTGGAGATGAAGTTAGTTGAGAGATAAAAAGAGACCCAGACTTACAGTTTTGGACTTTTTAGTAGAACCCACACTATCACAGAAGCCCTCGTTATCATTCCAGGAGGCTTTGCTGTCACCGTTTGAGCCTGACAAGGGGCTGAGGGACATGGGGTCCTGTCCCTTCATGACCTGCACAGGGTCAAGACTCATCCTTCTCACCTGCACTCATTAACCACTGCTCCAAGCTAGCCTTTCTCATACGACACTGTTCTCCTGATACACACTCATAAACACAGCCTCTGCTTGTGGCTCCAGCATAGAGAAGCCTGCTAGTATTATTAGTAGCCTAAAGTGCTGCTGCTGTGGATTCACTGGGTCTGCTCCTGCCAGCTGGTTGTGTTTGTGTCTCTTCTTCTCTGATGCGGTGTCCGCAATGTGCTTACTTGTGTGTCATGCTCACTTCCACCCCCTGGGCCTCTCCCTCCCTCTCACTCTCACACACACTCATCCATATAAAGATCCACTTACACGCTATCTCTGTCTCCATCTGCATAGGGCAAAACTCATAGTACAGTACAGCATATAATTAATGAATTAATATTGACTAAATCGCTGTGCTGAAATTATTTGTATTTAGTATTTAATGTCTACCAATTGTATTGCATTTAAATGTGATATATTCAGTTCTTCTGAAATGATTCTATATCTGTACACCATCTGGTAGACAACAAACCAATGAACCAGTTAATTAATGAACAGTTAATCAATTTATTCATACAAAGAGACAACATTTTAAACCTTCTGTGATTACCAGAGGCGACAGTGGCTAAGAAAATCTCCCTGAGACAACATGAGGAAGAAACCTTGAGAGGAATCAGACTCAAAAGGGAACCGATCCTTTTTGCGGTGACACCAGCTAGCAGGATTCAAAATCATTACTGTTCTAAACTTTATACTGTAACATCAAACAATGCTTAGGGTTTTGAAATGATGTTCATTATGAGCAGATTTGGAATAAGAAGGCAGTCTTTACGGTTACAGCAGCAGTTCTTACACAGCAGAAAAATCCAGCAAACTACCAACTGCCAAGACACTGTCTGAGCTGGTCAAGCTTAAAAATATTAAGAGTTTCTGAAAAACCACTTACTAACGCAACATCCTAGACAGGTCGTTTTAAAGAAAATAGCATGACAGTAAGACTGTTAGAAAATCTCAGATGTTTATTCATCAGTTTAGACAAGCAATTAGAAAGCTGGAAAACAGATTAGCAGCTAGAAGAGGGTCTATCAGCTTCACCAATGTTTTGGCACCTGGTAGTTGTTTAGACCAAGCTGGATTTTTTACAGGTCTATCCAGGATAGTTGATATCAAGGGAGATTATCCACTGAAGCACGAGTGAGTCTTGAAAGTGCAAATCTTTAGTGTATATGATATGACTATTAGGACATACCTGCTGCAAAATCCAGCTTAAACACAGGACCGAGTTGCTTGAGCTGGTACACCACCCCTGCCAGCTGGAGGTTATTTTCCAGCTTCCTTATTACCTGAATACATTGTTCAATATTATTATTATTATTTTATTTTATTTTTTTGAGAACAACTTTTCTGTTGCATTCATAGCAATGATTCAGAAATCATTATTCAGATCATTCAGATGGTCTACCAGTTTGACCGCTCGGCCTGTGTTTTGCCAAGACTAGGCTGGATTTTTCAAAAGAGCTATAATTTATTATTGATATTATTATTTTTTAAATTAATGTATTAAATTACGAAGTGAGTCATAAACACCATTAACAACATAGCACACTAAGAACCTATGTAATAGTATGGTTTTCTTTTATGTTGCTTTATTCAATGTTAAACTGTCTAGAGAATCAATAAAGGGGAAAGTCTGGCTATTTATTTTAGCACTAAAATGTAAAACGTCATTAAATATTTACACCTATTTAACACTAAATGGTTTTTATGGGCCTTGGGGACTTTTATATTGTAGTCTGTAATGGTGACAGTAGTGTCGTTAACACGCCTGTAAGGAAAGGCGATGAAATGAAAAGCGAACGGAAGTAATTGAAAGAAGAGACAAGCCATGATTACTGACTATTTTCGCTAGGTCTTTAGAGTTTGTATTTGTTGAGGAACAGTAGAGGTTATTTATTTAGTCTTTTTTTTTCCAGCGCGATGGAGCAGCCGGTGCCTAAAAAGTAAGAGCTGTTATTATTCAGGATGCTAACTGCTAACGGCTATGAGTGTGTGCAGGCCGCGCCACAGCAGCTGTACATCACAGAGCTCAATACACACTGCCGCTACTGTTAGCAAACAGGCTAGCTACAGGCTAACGGGAGTCCAAATAATAATAATAATAATAATAATAATAATAATAATAATAATAATAATGATGTGTTTAGCCTTTTAGTTAGCTAAGGTCTTTAGGCAAATAATGAACTAGCGAGCTAACAAGCTAGTTGAGTTAAACGCATAGTCTTAGCTGCTAGTCAGGTTATTGCTAAGCTATGTTTAGTGGTTTAGCATGCTAACGCTAGTGCTAGCTCGTCAGTGTTTACAGTAATTCAGAGCGTGATGACGTGCCAACTGTATGGATATTGCATTTATTTACTCATGGTAAACTCTAAAGCAACACTTTAGGTGAATAGAGTGATTGAAAATAAATATCATAATCAGTCTTCACCAGCTGGTTTTCTTAGAAATATGTTTTGTGTTTAGAACAAACATTTACATTTATTTATGAAGATGAGGCTTCTTCTAATTAAATGTATGACTCTGAATTCTAAATAAAACCAAAACTTTAGTGTTTTGATATGATTTAGAATGAAAATATTCATTTCACTGTAAAGACACTCAAGAGAAAGAGAAAAGTCTGTTGGGAAATTATTTCTTTATTGTTAACTCGAGAAGCCAGCGCACTGCTCCAGCCTAAAGCCAGCAGTAATCAGGGGATTTCCTCTGTAATGTCCACTAATGAGTACTAGGAATGAACGAGTGAAATGTCATGAGTATAAATCATCTAGAAACAGTTTTGAGGAAGACTCTGTCTAGAAAGAGTTTTGGTTTGGAATATTAAAAAAAATACATTGTGGTTTAAAGTGTTTCCACTCTGTTGGTGTGGTGTATAAAGGTTATAATGTATATCATAATGACGCATGAAATAACCTCAGGAAAAAGCTGTATATTCATATATGGCATGAAGTAGGTGGAAATTCAGATTGCGAGTGGATGGAAACAGTGAAATAACACTTTTTCTCATTTTATTACTACAGTTTAAGAGAAGACATGCTATAGATCTGAAAAATGATTAACATGACCAAATATGTTGTTTCAAAGTGCCGTATGTATTGTGGGTATCGTCAGATGTCAGTCCTTTAGTCCCCACATTGTAACTCAGTTTAACCATTAAATATTTGTCCTCATTGAATACTCTGATACTTTTCTTTTGTAAAAGATAAAAAAGAAAAAACTATTTTAATTTACAATTTTTCATAATTTTTTTTGGTTTGTTTTATTAGTAAAAGTAAATGTTGCGTATCCCAAACATGCTTATATTGATATATGGTATTTTCGCCATACTTATCAGATACCTGCCTGTATAATAAGAATAATAATCTGTTTGTGAGTGGTCTTGTGTGAAATGTCCTGTTTTAATGCCTCGCATGTGTCCCGGCAGTAAACTGAAGAAGCTCAGTGAAGACAGTCTAACCAAGCAACCGGAGGAAGTCTTTGATGTCCTTGAAAAACTTGGTGAAGGGTAACATGAAATTTTAATTAAATTCTTAGAGATTATGTAGGTGTCTGTAGTGCATTCTGATTATGTCTGATGAAACTGTGTGTTCAGGTCCTATGGAAGTGTATTCAAAGCAATCCATAAAGAATCAGGCCAAGTGGTGGCCATTAAGCAGGTTCCTGTGGAGTCGGACCTGCAGGAGATCATCAAGGAGATCTCTATTATGCAGCAATGTGACAGGTAAAAGTTCAGTGTGTTATTTCCGTGATACTTTTTTATACAGTTGAGGTGTTCTGTAGCAGAGGTTCCCCAAATCAGTACTGGGTGACAGGAATGCAGCAGTGGAGGTAGTATAAGGCAAAGACTGCTGCTTAACAGATTCGTCAGTGACGTAGCACTATCGGGGAACAAGTCTTCTAGAGAATAAACACGGCCTGCATGCTAATTGTATTTGCTATAGAGCACTGATACATCACAGCATCATAGGCCTCCTCCACTGTCAGCATATCCCCCAAGATACACTATATGGCCAAAAGTATGTGGACACCTGACCATCACATCCATATGTGTTTCTTCCCTAAACTGTTGCCACAGAGCTGGAAACACACAATAAGTTTTTTTATTATTGTCTAGGATGTGTTTGTATCCTGTAGCATTACACTTTCCCTTCACTGGAACCAAGAGGCCCAAACCTGTTCCAGCATGACAGTGTCCCTGTGCACAACTCCACTGAACACCATCAGGATGAACTGGAACACTGGCTGCATGTCAGGCCTCCTCGCCCTACATGAGTGCCTGACCTCAGTAATGCTCTTGTGGCTTAATGGACAAATCCCCACAGCCACACTCCAAAATCTAGTGGGAAGCCTTCCCAGAAGAGTGGAGGTTATTATAGTGGGATGTTCAAAAAGCATATATGTGTGATGGTCAGGTGTCCACAACCCTTTGGCCATATAGTGTATCATAATCAACCATGTTATCATCACTGCATTATAGGGAGATTGTGAAGGTCATGTATGGACATCACATACTGATTATGTCCTGGAAAAAGCTAAGTTGTTATTTTTAATTGTATAACTTTGGAATGTTAGTAATTATTTTGATTAGTGAATTTCATATTTGTTTACTGGTTGTCTTTCCTCTTTGGTTATTTTTGCCCCCCCAATTTGCATGCAGGTTAGTCATGAGTTTTAAAAAAGCACTTCACATCAGTCTGTCAATTTTGGAAACTCCACATGACCAAAAAAAAAAAGCATGTTGACTCCACTATTTTTAAAAAGCAGCCACATTCTGCCTGCCTTGCAGCCTCTTCCAGTAATATTGCATATAAAACATGGGCTGGTGACAGAGGGAAAAAAAATGTCTAAGCACCCTTAAGATGTCAGTGGTGTAGTGACAGCAAATTCTACCCACATGCGAACCACACACACAATGCTGTATCACTGATCAACAGATTACAAAGACCAACACCACATAAGTATTTCGTTTTATTAAAAAAAAAAAAAAAAAGGCACAAATCCACTCACTGATTCTGACCCTGCCTGCTCTTAAAGGACCACACTGCAGGTTGTCAGAAACATTGTAGTCACCAGTCTGGTCCATGTTATTAAAACAGATTGAGGAACCCCTCTTTTAATGTCATTCACCTGAGTAGTGTCATTACTAATATTCAGCATATCGGTTGTCTCTCTTTTCTCTCTTTCTAGTCCCTATGTGGTGAAATACTATGGCAGTTATTTTAAAAACACAGACCTGTGGATCGTGATGGAGTACTGTGGTGCTGGCTCTGTATCTGATATCATTCGGTTACGTAACAAAACAGTAAGTACAACGAAGGCCAACGGGAAGAGTGAAATAACACTTTTGTTTTAATGTCAAGTATACTGATAATATTTTCTCACGTTTTGTCCAGCTCACAGAAGACGAGATTGCTACTATCCTTAAATCCACCTTGAAAGGTCTTGAGTATCTGCACTTCATGAGGAAGATCCATAGAGACATCAAAGCTGGGAATATTCTTCTTAATACCGAGGGACATGCTAAACTGGCAGACTTCGGAGTAGCTGGGCAGCTTACTGTAAGTTTTTAGCAGTCAGGTTTATGGATTATATCTGCTGTAGTGCAGCTGTGAGGATGTGATCAGTGATTTATCACAGATGTGTTCACTTGTCTGCTAAAGGACACGATGGCTAAGAGGAACACTGTGATTGGCACACCGTTCTGGATGGCTCCGGAGGTGATTCAGGAGATTGGGTATAATTGCGTGGCAGATATCTGGTCGCTGGGCATCACGTCTATAGAAATGGCAGAGGGCAAACCTCCTTATGCAGACATTCATCCAATGAGAGTGAGTGAAATCTATAGATTTTGATCATTTAGTTTAATAGTAATGAGAAGCTGTTAGTAACTGTTTTGTGCCTTGTCTTTTTCTTGATTAGGCAATTTTTATGATTCCAACGAATCCACCACCAACATTCCGGAAACCTGAGCTGTGGAGTGACGATTTCACAGACTTTGTAAAGAAATGCTTGGTGAAGAACCCAGATCAGAGAGCCACAGCTACTCAACTGTTACAGGTGCGTAAAGTGTACACTGGTGCTGTCCTAAACGGAGCACAGTACATCACTTCAGGCAGGTACTGTTTGCTTTTTGTTTTTCTTGAGTTATTTCTAATTGGGTTCAAAGGGTTGTGGAAATTCATCAAAGTGGTTTCACTTCTCACTTCTCACTTTAAGTGTCACCTCCTAAATGCAGCCATGCTGCAAAACCTTGTGCCTTTTCAAGGCTTGTTATCTACACATATCTAGGTCTGAGACTATTACTGTTATATTTCATGGCTATAGTTCAGTGCTTTTACAAGGTGCTTGAAAGGAATTTAGCTTTTCAGAAGTGCTTAAATTAGACAAAGATATTTAATCTGTAGTGCCATAGGTAATATAATATTAAAAAAATAAAATGAAACTAATTGATTAAACTATTAAGTGGGTCTCTGACCTCAACAATTTGATCATGATACTTTAGGAAACAATTTATTGCATTATGATTCAGAACAATGAATACATGAACGTTCTTTTTTTTCCGTTTAATTGAGATTTGTTTTATTAATGTTGCTTTACTTTTGTTTGACACAAATCAATATTTCAGGTAAAGCCTATCAGTCAAAGCTCAAAAAAGGCCTTCTGTTTCATCTGTAGAGCACTACGCCTTTTTCCCCCAGTGACTATAAAAGGAAACAGGAAGTAATGCGATAAGTTCAACCAATCACATCATTCTGTGGCCTGCTCTGGAGACAGTTTGCTTTCACACATCTTGTGAACATTTAAACTTGAAGAGAACCAAAAATCAGGCTAAAGTAGACCAGAAATTGACCTTTGGGTTCAAAAACAGCTTTTAGTGCTGATTTGCTAGAATTCTGCAGAATTTTAAAAATGAGCACTTACTTTATTCAATTATATTGTAATCAGTTTCATTCCGAATCCAATGCTGTCAGATCACCACCTTCAGATGAATGGATCATAATCACATTACTTATAATTACATGGAATCTTATTCTGAAGCTTTTTTCATTCTGTGTGGTTTTATAGCATCCCTTCATAACGAGCGCTAAACCGGTGACCATTCTGAGGGA
This sequence comes from Pangasius macronema, assembly GCA_037577455.1. Taxonomy (NCBI): domain Eukaryota; kingdom Metazoa; phylum Chordata; class Actinopteri; order Siluriformes; family Pangasiidae; genus Pangasius; species Pangasius macronema. Next base: position 6,841,151 of record CM074967.1, on the reverse strand, counting down.
CCTGATCACAGAAGCGATGGAGATGAAGGCAAAAAGACAACAGGAGCAGCAGCGTGAGCTGGAAGAGGAGGATGACAACTCGGTAGGTTTAGTGTTTCTATTTCTGTATTTTGCTTTGACTGTTCATACCCTTTATTATATAGCCCATGCTGTGGATGTTCAGGTCTGTGTTGCTTGTCTATGTGTGTGACAGGAGGAGGAGGTGGAGGTGGACTCACACACCATGGTGAAGTCTGGCTCAGAAAGCGCTGGCACCATGAGAGCAACAGGCACTATGAGTGACGGCGCTCAGACCATGATCGAGCACGGCAGCACCATGCTGGAGTCAGACCTGGGCACCATGGTCATCAACAGCGACGAGGAAGACGAAGATGAAGATGTGGGCTCAATGAGGAGTGGGTGTTAAACTGTCATGAAAGATTTACAGCCTGATTTGCTATTTATTGCATTCATTATAAAATGTGCCGTTTTTCCCATTCCATATATAGGAAACCCAACAGTGCCGCAAGTACAGCGCCCATCTTTCATGGATTACTTTGACAAGCAGGACTCAAACAAAGCGCAGGAGAGTTACAATCACAACCAGCAGGACCCTTACCATATGCCCAAGACTGCTTTCCCAGACAACTGGAAAGTACCACAAGATGGAGACTTTGATTTTGTGAGTAGAAGTAAAAGAGTGATGTGGCATTTTGAGTAGTTTTGTAATTAAGGACACAAACACGCAAAAAATAAGTATTTGATTAAAATAGCAAGTGATGCACGTGTGATATTATTTTACCTGCAATTTAATAACATAATGATAATGACATTTATCAAGGCGTAGTTGTAGGCATAGGGAAGTATTGAGATGCTTTCATATATTAACCTGGGATCCATATTAAATTCTTTAAATTTAATAATTTTAACTTTTTCTTTTTTTTAGGCCCCTCCATAACAGTTAGGCCATGTCCCAAATGCTGTCCTGTTCACTATATATGTGTTTACTGTATAAGATGCAATGTGAAATAGTTGTAGAACTTCCATTGTGTAGTACATGCCCAATAAATATCATCGTGTTTAGCAGGGGAGCCTTTAGTACTTGTTTTATGTTGTATATAATTTACGTTTGCACTCAGTATTTTTTTTTCTGTTTCTAAAGTAAATACTTGATTTCTCATGCTCATGTAATTGTTTAAGATTCGCTATTATAGTGCTTTTTGGGTTTGTTTGTTTGTTTTGTTTTTTTTGCATGCTCACTGGGTGTAATTGTGTGTGCAGCTGAAAAACCTCGACTTTGATGAGCTGCAGATGCGCCTCAGTGCTCTGGACCCCATGATGGAGCGGGAAATCGAGGAGCTGCGGCAGCGCTACACAGCTAAGAGGCAGCCCATTCTCGATGCCATGGATGCCAAGAAGCGCCGGCAACAAAACTTCTAAGACTGACCCCAGAAAGAAAGCAAGTAAATTCAGAAAAAAAAAGAACTGGCAGGCCAGATTATTTCCCCTCTTATAGTCTTATGTTATGCTCCTGATGCTGAGCCTCTTGCTGTACGCCCTCAGCTGCTGATTAGCCACAGGAGCATCTGGCTAAGTATTAGAATGCTGTTTTACTTTATTTCTAGGGAATTTATCTGAGGCCTGAGCCTTGCTTTCAAAGGTTGCTCTGTGTACAATGACACAAGTACAGCAACATTTAAGATAAATGTGTAAAGGGGAAGAAATGGCAGCAAATCAAGATAGCTGATATGATGAAACATTCACAATGACCAGTGAGCTGAAATGTCTGTGTAAGGTAGTGAAGGTTTTCATTTAGCACACTCAAATTTAATTGATCTACAAATCTGTACACGTATTCAAATGAGGACAGGAGGTGTTAATGTCCTCTTTGCTCACATATTTCTTTAGCCATGACATCATGTAATGCCACGCTGTTTCTCAGCATGGCTGCCATCTGGAGTCATGATCATCAACCTTATGTCTGAAATCACACCTTGTTCACTATGTAGTGCACTGATGCACTATTATAGATGTATCGCTGTTGTCTAAACCAACAGCAGAAAATAGTCATTATGCTCATTGTAAACTACAATGCACTGCAGTGGGTTAAACCAAGCAGCAGTCCCAATCTGGTACAGGATAACTAATCGATGTTTTTCTGGAGCAGGTGTGTTAGATTAGGTTTGAAACATGAGTGAAACATGATTAAATCCTCTACAGAGGTGCCAACATTTCTAACATGAAACTTTTTAATTTCAGAAGTGAAACAAGCAACAGTTTAAAAAAAACAGCAGGTGGAACAGTTACTTAAATATAAACAGCTGCTCCATTTTTCTAAACAATAAACGAGACAATGTCACCGACTTCTTTTCTATTTCTAAGTCCAAGGGTTGTGAATTCACAGGTGAGAGTTCTCCTAGATAACACTGGTGCAATGAAAAAGTAACCACCAGAAGCAAACGTGTGTCTTGAACATTTCACATCCCAAGTAATTGGCTTGTCTGCTGGGTGAATGTTATTCACGTTTGGTCAGACCACTGCTTTATCTGAAAAACTGTATTTTATCTGTTTTATCTCTCATATCACCATAGCAAGGAGACACAAATTGTAAAAGCCATGTCTAAGCCAGGCATTCCCAAACAAGGTGTCGCGACCCCACGTGGGGATCACTTGATTTACAAACGGGGTCACAAGGGAAACTCACAACCTCCTCTTTTGTTTCAGTTGTTTATTTTACAAATTAATGTCAGAAGTATCGAAGAGGACTTTGTGTGCTCATATTTAGAAATGTTACTGGGAGTGACATTCAGACAAGGCACATTTAAATTAAAAAGGTGC
>CM074967.1:6826509-6838234 GCA_037577455.1 Pangasius macronema | reverse complement strand
GTGACATCTGTAGAATGTTGCTTTTAAATCTTCCAGATGTGCATAATATACACACTGGGTGTGTGAATAATAATGCTGCTTGCGTTACCACTGCTTCTGCACGTACACGTAAAATCTTGGGACACGTATAAACCAGACACCTCTGCTTCACATCTCTTATGTTACTAACATCACAAAATGTTGCAGTAGTCCTATATACATCTAGAATTTAAAAACTAAATGTAGGGTGGTCAAGGTTTGGGCTCGCAGAAAATTCAGAATGCTCATTTGGGATTGTTCGCCTAAAAGGTTTGGGAACGCCTGGTCTAACCCATAGATATTGGCACCTCTGCCTCTGTAATCATGTGACTATTTGGATGAATTACCACATGAGATATGGTTGGACTTTTAAGAATTATTAAAGTAAACCAAAGACAATCAAACTAGTGGAACATCATAGAGAGCTTTCATTAGTCAGCCCAAACTTGTAGTCTTAAAAGGGCTTCCCTTACTTCGTCTGGAATTGGCCTAAGTGAGGTTTGTACTGCTATGGGACCAGGTTTTAGTAGACCGTGGATTTGAATGAAGCTTGAAATGTCCTGTTTGCAGTAGTAATTGAAGCAGTGATTATATTTGTACTCATTACGGTTAAGCTTTTGCTTATGGACACCACCCTATCTCTGTAAATATGCATGGAGTATTTAAGTTTCACGTTTGATTCCTATATTGAATGTCATCTTTCTTGTTTTTTCACGTTGATATATTTCCATTTTGAATCCTAAGCTCTGTAAACACTCCGGTAAAGAAGTGCAAATCACACACCCTCGGACTGTCGCTTTATCTCAGGGGTTGATGAACAGTACTTTCTCTTGATTGAATTGATTGTTTTGAAATGGCATTTCTGATGTCTAACCTCTGTGTCTGTGGGACCAGCATTATTATTTGGTCTGTCTGTTACTGGTACTTAAGCAATACCACAAACATACTCTGGAAAAAAAAAAATGGCTGTAACAATATTGTCATAAAGGAGGAAACTGTTACATACAAGGCAGTGATGTAGTACAGCTATGCGATGTAGTACACTGACCTTTCTAATCATTACCAGTTTGAGGCCTGTTGTGGACATTTTGCTAATATTGTCTTAAAATTATGTGACACACAGCTTGTTTGGTGAATTGGTTTTACAAGTACTTGCTCATGAAATGCATTTGGTTGTGCTTAAAATGCCTTACGTTTGTCTTTGATCAGTTATATCAATTTCATACTTTCTAACGTGTATTATAAAATTCCACTCTATTCTAATTTATTGTGCATTTTTATATCCATTTATAGCTGCTGTTGCATGAAAACCTTTCTTAAACATAACAGTTTGAAAGTTTTTGACTTCCCTACATGCATCATATCTGTGAATGGTTAAAAACTAAATGAAGTGAAGTTTTCTAGTTTTCATCTCACCTGAAAATGTTGATATTGATATTTTGGGGAAAGGTTTTCTTGCGGTAGAAATTTGTCGCTCTCTCTCCCGAGAGTGAAGTCTGTAATAAACGTCACTTTCTTGTCACTTAAATATTTTCTGATCTTTTATATCAGAATTGATTCATCCAGCAGTGTATAACTCCCCAGTACTTTTAAGTCTACATTTTTGTTGGCTCGTCTATGCACACATTTACAGTGGGATGAAATAGCTTGCATCCAGGAACACTGAAGACGATACAAAGGGGAAAAAAGTACAGAGCACTAAAATAAATACAGAGAACAGTACAGGAAACAGTAGTACGTACTAAATACATAGAACAACATGAACAACATTGGGATGGACCTGTTTATGCCCAAGTCTCACCCTTTCTTCAGTGGATAATCTCAGCTGGATACTGTAGACTTGTATCTAAGAACTGCTGCTGTAAATCATATTGACTGTCCTGTTCTCATCCCAGGACTCTTACTGTCAGTATGCTCTTACTGAACATCCCTTCAGCACACTTGGTACTGTTTGACTTTACTCTTCTACAGCTGATTTATAATCTCACTATCTGATGGTGCCCAGATGAGGGCAGCTTTCATTTCGAGTCCCTTCCTAATGTCATCTCGAGGAGGATTACAGACCAAACCCTGAGTGGTGCAATCCAGAAGATACTGCTGTGTAATAAAGTGCCGATGCTACTCTTAGGGTCAATTCAGTTTTTCCAGTCTCAGAAAAGATGTAAAATGGTGATTATTGGGTTATGATATATTTTTAATACCTATAGCATATCCACTTACAAAAAGAAAACATCATAAACCATGGCTAATACTCAAAATGACATAGTTTTGTTTAATAAAGTGGCATTTAAAAATAAAAAATATAACATAATATAGAGGCCTATGAGACTAATAGCAATTGCAGTTGAACTGTTGCAACCAACCTCAGCTATCTTTTTTTTTTTTTAGCTTTTTAATCTATTTTTCACTGAAAGTAGCTATAAATGAAATATTTCACATAAACCTTTTGTGACCATAAATGAAACTTTTATTTTCACTAACTGTCACTAAAGACGTACACGTAGCTCTGTTCAGGGAGTGAAATGAATATCCCACAAAGCTGGGAAGAATTTGGGATTAAATGTTTTAATAAATGTGGTCAGTGCATTTTATTCTAAAAAAAAATAAAATGCCATAAACCTTTTCAAGGGCATCAAATACTCTTTAGTGAGTATAGTGATTGAGTACACTGAATTTTATGAGCTTGATAGGTAAATCTTAATACAATTTGCTTCACTAATAAGCATTTTTAGATCAATAAAATAGAAAATAACATAATTAGGCTAATAAGAAAACCATAAAACTGTTAAAATGTATAATTAACACATGTTTTAATTAGTGTATAGAATATATTTGTCATACTTCCTTTTTCTGCTATTTATAACTTTTGTACAGTTGTTGCATTAGAAATCCATTATTAAAACAAATAAATAAAACGTCATATCCGGCGCCGGTGCTGATTTGTACTGCGCATGCGCAACACGCGCACGTTCGTGGGGCTAGTAAAATGCTGCGCATGCGCACTGGGTAATCTGACAGTGGCCATAACTACAAGCTCCAGCGTGATTCCTTCTGTCATACTCCACTGAAAGTTTTCATCGGAGACTCGAACAAAATGTCTGCAGTAATTCGGAGGATTATCAACACTGCTGCTGCTCCGGCTGCCATCGGACCTTACAGGTGAGAAAAAGTTCAGTATTGATACCGGGTTTGAATCATCATGCAAGTGGACAGAGAATCTCCTCTATCATTAAAGATCATATCTGTTCATTAGGACACTTAATCGCGCGCACATCTATACCTGTCCGACATGATCAGCACTAGTTAATTATCAGTAAGGTGTTTGTTCAGGGGCGGGTCTGTAGAGAGTGTAGATATACAGCACTGCAACTGGGGGATATTCCTTCTCTTTCCTCATAAGATGGATTCAGTTAGAAGACATATACCTTACACACCTAAAGCCCCAATAAGACAGGGCATATACAGGTAGGTGACACATTCATGACATATTGGTGAGAATTTGCCTTTAAGGGCTTTTTTTTTTTTAGATGAACAGGTGCATATGTCTAAAAATGCAAGGACACTTTTTATTCCTGTGTTAAGATTTCACAGCAGGATTCATAACACCACTATTAGTCCTATTTCTTGCAACACACATTAAATTCCTCCTTGAAAGCTGTCTGAGATCACTTTAACTGAAATGTGGAATTGTGGTTTATTCTGGACTCTGTCATGGTTGGCATTTGGGGGCGGCAGCGTCTCAGCCAATAGACAGTAAGTGTGTCCATCAGGTTTTATGTGACTCTTGGAATTTGTCCTTTTTTTTTTCTACTTAGCACCTTCCTATATTTGTGTGTTTTTCAATTGTATTATTATTCATAATGTATTAATCTTAATACTTAAGATGATCTACAGTAGCAGAAATAAATGTAGAGTGGGTGAATATAGTAGTACATTCAGCCTGAAACAGGAGGTGAGAAAGTACAAAGTCTAGTCGTGGAATTTGCTACCGTCACATTATTGCACATGCAATACCCTTGGCATATCTTTGATTATTAAATGAATGAATATTGCTTATTAATTCAGCCAGGCCGTGGTGGTGGATCGAACTATGTACATCTCTGGGCAGCTGGGAATGGACGCAGCAACAGGTCAGTTAGTGGCAGGAGGTGTGCAGGCCCAGGCCAAACAGGTGAGACACAGAGAAAAGAGAGAAAAGAGATGGGGGGAAAAGCCCTTTTAGTTAATATAGAAATTCAGTGTCCCACTGAGCTCAATTCTAAGACACTGTTAAATATTAAACATGCTTGAATCTGGTTTTTATTTATTTATTTATATATATTTGGACACACACACACATATATGCATATATGCATATGCATGTTTTTTTCATGTGTATTTTTTTAGTACATTTTGTTCTTAATTCAAAGGCCCTTATTAACATGGGAGAGATTCTGAAAGCAGCTGGATGTGGATATGAAAATGGTAGGTCAAAGACATAAAATAGAAATGCAATACTCTGGCAAATTAAAAAAAAAACTTATATATTAATATGGTATTAACTGTACAGTAAAGATAAATGTTAATGGAACATTTTATATCTACACTATAATGTATATTATATATGCATTTTTAATTACTTTTGTTAAGCATTTGATGTTAGAATTGTAATGTTGACTTTTTAATTTTGCACTTTTCAAACTTTGTAAACAGCAGAAGATAGTGAAATGTGAATATAATCATATTCATGCATATTCATCATTTTCTCTAAAAAGACCACCCTATGGAAGCAAATGTGGAAGAGAGGTGTCTTGTATTTGATTTACTGTTATTCATAAATCATGCATAATGTTGCTCTCTCTTTTTGGCAGTTGTTAAGACAACTGTACTTTTGGCAGACATGAAGGACTTCAATAACGTCAATGATGTTTATAAGCAGTGTAAGTACCCAACAGTCAGCTACAGAAGGTTTGTGTGGCTTTCTCAGAGGCACACACGGTGGCGCTGTTTTACCACTGTGAGCTTGTGCCATCACTTTACCTACAGCCATGGTTTTAGTTATTAAATTATTAATTATTTACATGTATTCATCTCTTTTTCCTTCAATAGTCTTCAGTAGCAACTTCCCAGCTAGAGCTGCTTATCAAGTTGTTGCCCTGCCCCGAGTAAGTACACTGGTCTATGACGATGCTGGATATATAATTTACTGTGCCGTTTTCTTTCAATCCTTGGCCATACGTACCTGAATACTTGTTTAATATTTGTTTAATAGATTTGCTCACTTCCCTTTTAGACTAAGGGAACTGTCAGCCATGTATCCTGTCTCAAGACAAAAATCATTTGCATTGTAAATGAAATGTGACAGTTCAGTTTACATTATAGCCTTCACATTTATACTGAACCTGGGATTTAAAAGACTCGCATGCCACTGGGATGGCAGCCAAAGGAACATGTTAGGAACTTTAGTTTGAGGAACATTAATGTAGAGAAATAACATGATTAAGACACATAACAGGACCTTAAAGAACACTAATGGTACATTTTGTATTGCTTCTACCTTAATACATGAATGTTCCTGCTACAGTTTAGGCACAAGCACAGTTTGAAATGGTTTGCACAGCCTCAATTTGTTTCTTATTTTAATTTTGTGTATATTCTTCTCTCTAAAGGATGGCCTTGTTGAGATTGAGGCAGTCGCTGTGTTAGGACCCATAACAGATGCATCCTGACTAACTGCCGCAAACATGCACAAACTGTAAAGCTAGAATATGGTTGGAACCAGATCACTGCCAGCTTTCATCCTAACATGCCTTAATAGTTTATACACAGCAATATTGCAATATTCCATTGACTTTATATTTCATTGTTTTTTCCTGTTTGTACTTTCCATGATTTGGCTTTGCATCACATCATCAACTTCATCTATTCCATAATACAGAGTAATGCAGGTTTATAGTTCTAATTAAATTTGCTTTACAATAAAGTATTACTGTCTTGCTAAATGATATTTTCTTTTAAACCAGCAGTGTCACTGAGTGATCTGTATTTCTCCTTGTTTCTAACACTACAGTACTAACACATGAATAAATTGTAAAATCCTATTTTGAAGCAGTGTTGCTTTTTTAAATGTGAACAGAAAATGGTTAGTTTCATGGGGATTTACATGGACACCAGGGTTGCCAGATTGTGCCTCTCAAATTGGGCTATTTTCAAACCTATTATTCCGGGAAATAAATTACATAGTCTTGTGGTGATGGATGTCATTTAGGAATATCTTGACCATAGAGGGAGATGGCTTGTAGTCCACTGGAAAAGTTTTATATTGTGATTATATTGAAAAAAAAATCAATATAGTGTGGTGACTCTGATGGTCATTCTGTAGTAACATTTATATAAATTAGTAGGCTGCAATTCAAATCACAGGTTAGTGTGATTTATTCTAATACATAATCTTTTCCATAGTAACAGCTCATTCACAGAGACTTGTGTGGCAAACACTCCATGTAATCTAAACCTAACAATAAAAAAACCAAAAACATGTTATTTAACAGACACAAGCATATACAAGCAACATCGTTTATTAGGCTTTTTGTACAGAGAAGTTCATTAAACTTTTATGTAAGGAGTCTCCAGTCCCAGCAAGGACTGATCCCTGCACTTTGTAACAGTTTTCCACCATGGGTAAAGATTTTCTGGTTTCTTGGTAACATCACAAGCTGCATTTTTGTTTTTAGTTTTTTTCTTATCTTATTAACTTCAAGAGAGAGAAAAAAAAGAGGCTGGTGAAGGAACAGCTGTTTATAGCAGCTATAAAAGGTGATAACAGGAACTTGTTGCACAGATGTAATCATTGTTGTATAGAAGGAATAAAACACTTGGGATATGTTGTTATCAGGATGGTAATGGTAACAATCCACTAGGTAGATTTACAAACAATTTTCCATTCTCTTGGCATTTTGCTTAAATACATATAGCTACAATATTTTAGTTTGGCTGTGTGCAGTGAAGGTGACATTTTCCAGGTTCTCTAATAATAGAGCTGTGCTGTCTGTGAGCTTCAGAGTTCCTCTCTAGGGCCTGAATGAGAAAGACAAGAAACAAGATCAGAAAGAAGTGAAGTGAAGTGACATGTAGCCAAGTATTGTGACCCATACTCAGAATTTGTGTTCTGCATTTTAACCTATCCAAGTGCGCGCACACACACCCCGAGCAGTGCGCAGCCTTTTTTGCTTCGGTGCCCAGAGAGCAGTTGGGGGATCGGTGCCTTGCTCAAGGGTCTCACCTCAGTTATGGTATTGAGGGTGGAGGAGAGCGCTGGTCATTCACTCCCCCACCTACAATCCCTGCCTGACCTGAGACTCGAACCCATGACCTTCAGGTTCACCTTCAGGTTACAAGTCCGACTCTCAGACCATTAGGCCGTGACTTCCCGCAAATAATGCATTTGTTTTGCCTTTAGAAATCTCACTGACCCGGTGCCTCCTCTAGTCCAGTTTCCTCAGGCTGGCCTGCTGCTGGAGCTCCAGCTGCTGAAGGATGATAGAAAAATGCCATGTTTTTACTGAATTAAACTCTTTCATAAAATCCCACTAACCCACTCTAACTGAATGGAAGAAATATGTCAAGTTTCACTCTAATAATGGTAGTAATGGAGTATTATGCCAAAAGCATTACTTCCTAAAGATACAGTGAATGCACAGTACATTCCCTACAGCTTAATGTAGCATGATGATTATTAGCTGTGCTTTGGGAAACTGGGTCTTGTTAGAAGTTGAAAGCATGCCAGCACAGTTTTTAGACCCAGATCACAGCTTTATATGTTAAAATGACTCATTTCAGTGATGTTCTCTAACTGCAGTGGTTTAGGTTCCTCAAGAAATCACAAAATGTTTTGCTTTAACAGGTCAAAAGCTTTGGCTGTAAGACATTTCAGTTTATATGCCTCCTTAATCATAAACACAACTGCATGCAACATTTTGCAGACCTGTAGGATAAAATGAAAAAGACAAAGAAATTTAATTTCAAAATTTGCAAAAATGATATTTAGTGTGTTAGTTTTCACAATTTTTCCTTTTCTCACAAGTAACAAAAATGTTCAAGTAGTGCATGTTAATCTATTCATAGTGTAAAAAACAAGATATTAGGAGAAGTTTAAATCTATTCAATTCATTTAATATCTAATAACAATTCATTTACTATCTAATATCTTACACACTCCACCCTTATCTGTAAAAACTCTGCCAAATGTCAAACTTACTTCTTCAAATAGGGCCAAAAGACCAAGAGTGTTGTGGCAAAACCTCTTCTTTTTTCAGCTTATATTTTTGATTTTTGATTTTTTTTTTTTTTTTTCTTCTTAGAACTATGTGTTTTGTACATAAATTGTAAAGTAGAAGTTTTCCCACAGGGCATGGGAGATGCAAACGTTTGCACTTGGATGTATAAATCAGTAAAGCTATCCAGTGTTTACTAGCTATTAAAGTTGATCTTTTTATCACTTCTTGTCATGCTTTTATGGTTTGTTCACATGTCCAAAGCACACATTTGCATTAGTGAACAAATCAGCATTTACATTTGCACTCTCTAGCATGGCAGAGAGCTATGGTTGTGTACTCAGGCTTATGTAAACCATGCAGACATGCAATTTGTCATCTATAAATGTTAAGTTGAAAATACTATATTAAAATAACCCATTTGGCATTTTTGTATTCAAGCAATCCATTTACAGTTTTAAAATATATATATTAAGAAAGCTTTCTTTTTTTCCCCCAAAAAATAGTTTCTTTTGCAAGGCCACTCAATGATAAATGTGACTTGTTTTACATGTGGAGCTTTTTAACTGGCAGATGTATTTGCATGAGCTTGAGTATGAGCAGAGGACTGTGTGTCATGTACCTTGGTCTTCCGCTGGTGTTGGTTCTGTCGCAGTGTGTAGTGTGTTGGTCTCAGACTTGGCCTCTGGAGCCTCCGAGCTCTCAGCAGCTGCTTCTGCACCACAATCAATATCCAGATCATTCTCTGGCTTTTCTACTGCTGTTCCTTTAAACATTGAGATTGGAAAACATGATTTCAAGATGTTTATACACTTATTTAAATGATTTTTTAAAGGTTTATGACATTTACTGAGGCAGTGGTAGGGGGAAAAATATTATTATCGTAAAAGTATGGCTACTGAGTCAAACTTTTGGAGTGGGAGTAGCTAGTGAAAATTATAACTGAGTGAATGTTACACAGTGTGTTCAAGAATGTAAAAAAACAGAAAACAGACTTCCAGGGCATTTGGTGCAAATAAGATGATTGTGGTATCCAAACAAACTGGTCTGAATGTTATAATGTTATATATATTTACTTAAAATAATAACTTTAATAATAAATAAATGAAAATGTACAGAAGCATATTTGACTGGATTGGTGTGAGGCAGAAAAAAAGTACTTTGAAGGTATAAATTAAGAGTAAAGAGCACAAGTATTAATTTTCATATATATTCTGGTAAAGTATAGACCCTCTAAAATCAGATTTAAATTTAGTAACAAAGTATGACAGTTTTTCACTGCAGCAACACAGAGAGGTGGCTAAAGTTAAATACAAACAGGAAGTCAGTGAGTTGGTAAAGCATGAATCAGGAAACCTCAGCAACAGGAGGTGAAATTGTGAGCTATACTCTCTTTCCAGTGAAATTTGTAGCCTAAGTTTTTTCCACCTCCTCAATTTGCCAGATCCTTTGCACAAAAGAGGAAATGACTAATTTTATATATCGTCACATCGTTCTCCGGAAAATTATGGTGATTGTCAAAGGAGTAAGTATTGTGTGTATTACACAACTACCAATGATAAGCATACTTTGTTGGAGGTCTTTTTGTTAATGATTAAAGGACATTGCAGGTTCTTGGTGATACACTAACCTCTAACTAAATCATACACAGTGCTGAGTGATCAGCGTTTCAGTCCAAAAAGAGTATCTGACACAGCTGAACTAAAAATATTTATGGTAAGACAAATCATGGCTGTCGGGAAAGATCACAGGAAGACGCGAAGTCAAAATGCCTTTTTGTTTTATTTCAGATTATTTTATAAGCACTCCTTTTTTAAATCAACCTGGTCAGAAAAACTTTCTAGATCTTCACAGAATTGTAAGCTCACACGTTACAGCAGTACAGATGAAAACCTGATGATGCGGTAACATGGCACCTCACCTACTTTCCTCTTGGATCTACAATTTTTGCATGATACACCATCCTGAGGCCATGTTTTACTCCCATGGATGTAGAAGTATTGACTCTTATATCCGGATAACAAGCAAAGAGCCTTTGAAAGTGCAAATAGGGAGGTCCTGAGAAGAAGATAATCCTGCTATTCAGATGGAAGAGAATTGTAATCCAAAGTGAAGTGATATGATGTGCAAGTCAGGCACAAGGCAATTTAAATCCACTTTTTTTTTTTCCAAAACAAAAAGTGTTCTTCAAGGATTATTATGGCTCTCTGTAGCTGTTTTAAAATACTCTGGTCAACAGAGTATTTTACAACACCTCCATTTTTTATTAAAGAAAAAGGGTGAAATCTCAAAGCATTAAGGGGTTTTTGGTTGTGTCTACAACTCTATAACAGAGTGTTTCCCCTTTCAGACAGGGTTCCAAGTAGACACACTTTATGAAGCTAAGAATGAGAAAGCAATGAAATAATATATTTTTTTTTTAATCCAAAAGAAGTAATGCAGACCTGACACTTCAGCCATCTACAAAGTCTAGTACACAATGTGTACATACAGGAAACTATTCAGGGACTGACTATAATCATCCACAAAGTTTTAAAGTGTAAGGCCATGAGTAGGAGCTAAAATAGTTAAAACCACAAAACATATGACAGTAAATTACTCTGCATTCAGATTATAAGGTAAAACACTTACCGGTTGTACTGGCTCCATTGGAGTCTGATTTGGAGTTTAACTGTGTTGTGTCTTGTGCCGTGGTGTGTGTGCTGGAGTTGCATCCCATCCTGCCTTCCTAACTCAGAAACACACACGGAGTCTGGAGGTGAGATTTAAAAAGGAGTGATGTGTCGATCCCCAACGAGTCGGCTCTTTTAAGTGAACATTAAGAGTCGACTCCCATATATGAGCCGTTTGTTGTTTTTCTTTCTTTCTTTCTTTCTTTCTTTCTTTCTTTTTGACTTCTCTTGCAGTGAAATATAATCAGAATTCTCCATCTGCTCCTGCTGAGTGTTGAAGGCTGCTGTATGTCGTGTAGGGGAACGAGATCAGTTTCAGCAGGAACAATAACAATGCAGGGATGCTTCTCTACAGTGCCTTGTTTATTCTACAGTTATTTAAATAAATGTTATAAAATGCAATGCATGCATTGTATATATGCATTTGAATGCAACATTATTTTGTTCATTAGAAGGTAGCATGAGATTGTATGAAACAATTCCATCTTTAGTTAAGCAAAGATAAACAATAATATCACCAATTCTGTCCGGTTTAGAAGTAAAATGGCAACGAGCAGGTGGGAGCCGAAAGAGTCGACTCATTTATGTGACTCACTGAACAGAGGCAGAATTCGCCTCAGCAGTGAAGCGTGTGTGTGTGTGTGTGTGTGTGTGTGTGTGTGTGTGTGTGTGTGTGTGTGTGTGTGTGTGTGTGAGTCTATCAGCAGCCTCCTGCAGAGCTTCTGCGCATGACAACACGAGCTCCAAACACACAGACACGTGTACACGATACACTCATGTAGG
>CM074967.1:6798407-6818611 GCA_037577455.1 Pangasius macronema | reverse complement strand
TGAGATCATGTGACACTTTAAATGCACATAGGTGATTCCATTCATCTAGTTATACGACTGTTTTATCTCCAGGTTGCGGCACTTCAATGGGGGAAGCGAATACTTATGCAAGCCAGTATAACTCTGTTATAGAAGAAGGGCTAATTTGAATTACATTCTAAGCCGATCCTAATTTAATCTTCAGAGTCTGACTGCAGCAGTGAGAGGATTTTAAAGGAACTGGACAAAAATGGATGGTTATGTAATGGGTTTGGGCTGAAGAGTGAGAAAATCCCTGCTTTTCATTGGCTTTCAGTAGCACATCCAAAGCAGCACTGCAACATTTCTAACAAACACTAACAATCCATTTACTTTACAGAGCTAATATTAAACAAAAACATGAGCATCTAGTAGTTTTGATGAAGCCAAAGCAGAAAGAAAGGATTAGAGATTACTTAACAGTCATGTCACACTGACTCAACAGCACACAGGACATAAGGAGACACTCGACATTATAAATCAGAAAATCCATCAAAATCAGAAGCTGCGTGACTCTGTACTCAGTGATTAAACTTTCAATATAGTAAATATTCAACAAGACAGACAGAAACTATAGATTAGAGTTAGGCAGTTGCTAGTCTTTAAACATTAACCTTTTAACAATATAGTTAAGTAACAACAGCCCAAACCCAGTACTGTAACTTCAGCATTTAATCATTCTGTTATTTAAGTATTTCAGCACTGTATTTTTTATTTATTATCCTTTACATGCTTACCTTTTACATCCTATTGAAATTAATTTTATTAATAAATTCATATCTATTTTATCATTTTGAGGTTATTTTGAGGGGAAATCTATTATTTTTGGTTACAATTTTATTCAACAAAACCACAAGCTTGACAACTTTAGGCATTTCTAGATTGTCACAGTCGAGCTCTCCTGTAGTTTGAAGTCTATGCTCACTCTTTTCCTGAAAGTGAATAATTCATGAAATTTCGATCAGTGGTTTACACAAAACCTCAAAGACATTCAAATATGTTGACATTTCATTGCTGTTTAATAAAAGATGCCCTTGGGCTTGTTCTTGTTTGGTCTCCCCTTAATGCTTTATCCCATGTCCGAATGAGACAGAATGTGCTGCAAGTAAGAATAACAGGACATAATACAGGCAGTATGACAGTAAACTGTCCTTGACTTACTGTTGTATCATTAGTGGTGACATAAACCAAGACCTCTGTGGTGCCTCTTCCACTGACGTATCTGTAGCAGTTCCACACACAGGCAATCAGGTAAGCCTGGCAAATAAATAACAACATGGCATCAATTTTCAACATTATGATAACATACAAGGGATAAGAAGGCCATTTCAGTCTCTCCACTATTTCATTGCAAACATAGAACTCAGCACTAGCAATAAATGTTTACTGTAATAACATATAGAGCGCATTTGGAATCCGCTCAGTCTCAGTTTGTAGGGAGACTGTGTGTTAAATGTCTTCAGACACCACCCTGCGAGACAATCCAGCCTTGAAGCGTAATAACTGTAATATGTAATTAGATGTTGCTACAGCTATCGAAAATCCATTGCTGACTAAAAACAACATGGGGTGCAGCATGCGTAACCACTCTGTGACCTTTTTTACACCGGACATGACGCACATGTGCCGAGTAGAGAGGAGCATTCATTTCTGTGATTTCTTGCAATACTAACATCTTAATAAATACAAGTGTCGATGTCTGTTGTCACTGCCAGATTATTAGAAACATGCATTACTACATGTAGTTAATTCTTTTCACTCCTACACTTCAGCTAGTACTGTGACCTAGTTTGAACTTTAACAAACGCCGGAGTATGTGCTGCTACTGTAGGGTTACAGGGTGAAATATACAGAAATCTTTTTGGGAGGAATGTATGGCAGATGGAACTATCCATGCGGGAAATTAGTTGCAGCTGGACAACAGCAACTTGGCTCTTGCCTCATGGTCAGCGCCGCACATTTGCTGTTTCTAATTTGCATAACGTTTAATCCATTTACATTTTTTTCACAGCGAGTCAGGTTCTCGCCACTCTCCAATCCCTTGCAAGTCTCTGGTGACACCTCATTGAAAATGAATGGGTGCAAAATGTCAGGTATTCAGTGTACTCATACTGTAAAATATCACGTTGACACAGGAGTGTATTGGAAATGGTGCCACCGGTCTGGTGTAAAATTTCACCAATCCTTCTGCATTTACCTTAAAGGCCAGAATACAGCCGACGAAGACGAGTACCATGAACACTAGGCATATGTTGTTGGTGGACATCAAATCCTCTTTGTATGGAAAAGTCCCAGGCTGTTAAAACACAAGCAACCATTTCAGCAAGAAACTCAATACCTGGTCGGCAGAACAAATAAATAATTAAAGGCCCAGGATTGGTAAAGTCCCTTACCAGCTGCTCAAGGTAGTCCTGAATGGTGTTCGGGTAAACAATGACACTTATTGCTACCAGGGTGTTAAGGGCAAAGTCAAAGATTTGGTAGCAGAAAAATGGAATAATCCAAGCAGCATGTTGCTGTGAAAAAGGATTACAGTGGTTAATATATACAGACTTTATATGTTTCATATGTTCCAGCTGAAATATTGCAAAAACAATGACTAAAGGAAAAAATTAAATAGCAGATAACAGCAGGGGTTATAGCTAGCTATTTGGTTATTATTAGAGCCATTGATTAAGAGAGACACAATGAAGGATGCTTAACAATCCACTTATCACATGCAGTCCACGTATAAATAATGAACCAGAAACCCAAAATCTCAATATATATAAATCATCTCCAAAAAATTTACATGATAATATTGAACAAGTATTAATGGGTCAAATGTATTATTTTGCAGCAATCTTATTATTGACTTTTTCCTCCATTTAATAAAATTATTATTATTAAATAATGTATCTGTACCTTATAAGCACCGTAGGTCGCCATCCCACAAATCAGTATCATCAGCAGGGAAATTGCAGCGGCGATGCACATGTCTGTGGAGAGAAAACGAGGCTGAGGGCAAAATCCAGCAAAACTGGTGAAGAAACACCACCAGACACACAAGTGACAAGTCCTAAATGCTGTTATAGACTTACATTAGTTTAAATGAATGTGTGCATATCATGACTTATCCTAGTTGATCACCAATAAACCTCAAGGCACAACAGTTAACTAAATTTTCGATTTCAGAATAATAAATATTTCACATTTTAAAAAATGAATCACTCATCCCATATCACAGTGTATAACAGCTAAAATTTGAGGCATACAAATCATATATACATATACAGGTCTATAAACATATGCATCCCATAACACATCTGTTTTTCTCTATATTACTGCACACTAAAAAGTTCAGGAGAGAAAAAGAAAGACGTGTTCCATCATATTTTTGAGAACTATTATTACATTTCTTATACCACGCAACTGGATCATCAAACACAGATAAACTGCAAACAAATATGGCATGAGGGACAAACAAAAGAAGCCTTTAGGAGTGTACAGAGCCCAGACGAAAGAAGGCCCAAGCCAATGGCGATCAGTCTGTACTTTAAATCTGACTGCCCTAATTCGTCAGGATTAATCGTGTCGTGTCAGAACCTGTGACATGAAACACAGCTAAACTCTCAATTCCCATGCAAAACTTGATTATTTTACAGTATGCTGATTTTAGGAGACAAAAAAAACCACCTGTTATTGTTCTATATGAAAATCTATTTGAAATATTTCCTCACCTTAATGAAAAGAGGAAGTACATTCCTCCTGGTGGGCAGTTGACCAGGAAAAACTACTGTGAACATTTCTCATAACACTGGATTTTGGTCCAGGGAAAGCTGTGCAGCCCAGTAAAAACTCTGGGATAGCATTTTTAACTTACTTGCGTCATCCATGACATCCAAGTCGGTGCCAAGTTCGGCACTGGTGAGGTGGTAGTGATACTGCACTGGGTCATTTAGAGCAGACAGCAGGATTAACAGGACCACGGCATTGATGAGCTGCGTAGGAGAGAGGCATGTGGGTAAGCGTGGTTAATCTGGTGCACAGTCATGATTATAAAATAAACTGTGACGCTGCATGAAAGAGGAATTGGTCTGTTGGCAACAAAAGCTAAACCTCTCTTACACTACTATATGGCCAAAAGTTTGTGGACTCCAGATCATCACACCAGTATTTGCTTGTTGAACTTCCTTTTCCAGATTTAGTCCCCACCTTTGCTGTTATAATAACCTTCACTTTTCTGGAAAGGGTTTCCACTAGACTTTGGAGCGTGGCTGTAAGGATTTGTCCAGAGCATTAGTGAGATCGGGAACTGATGTAGGCCGAGGAGGCCTAGGGTGCGGTTTATCCCAAAGGTGCTCCGTTTGGTTGAAATCAGGGCTCTGTGAAGGTCACTCAAGCTCTTCCACATCAACCTAGGGAAACCATGTCTTCATGGAGCTCACTCTGCACAAGAGCACTGTTATGCTGGAACAGGTTTGGGCCTCGTGATTCCAGTGAAGGGAAATTGTAAAGCTACAGCATACAAAGACATCCTATTCAATTGTGTGCTTCCAAACATTGTGGCAAAAGTCTGAGGAAGGAACAAAATATGGGTGTGATGATCAGATGTCCACAAAGTTTTGGCCATACAGTGTATGTGAAGGTTCCTGCCTAATTAATCATTGAGCATCACCTGGCCTACACCATCTGCTACACCTCATTATGCCCTGAGAAACTGTGGCAGAGACGATCCTAAAATAAAATGTCTTTTTTCATGTTTTAGCAGTTCAGACTCTGTGAGAGTGATAAGATATCCACAGCACTGCTACACAGCAGAGCCGCTCTTTATCTCTACAGCAAAGCCCTAAGCCCTTACCCCCTCTTCTGCTCAGCTCTAACCTCCGATCACATTCTGCCTCACTTGTAAGTCACTTTAATAAACGCGTCTGCCATATGAATAAATGTAAATGACTTCAGTCTATCTGAATGGACCGTCCATTAGAATGTAAACTGTAAGTTATCATATATATAAAATGTATATAATATCAGATGGATTCATACTCGACATATACACAGAAGAAACAAAGCGAGAGGCTCGCGCTGTAGTCGCCACACAAAAGAAGCTGAAATGTTGGACAGCTCCACCTGACTGAGTAAACCCGAGCAGGCCCGCTAATGCCTCCGTCTCGGTTTAGACTGTACCAGGCTTTGTACTTATTGTAAAACTGTACAATAATAAATCCAATATAAAAATATGTTCTACACAATATATACAAACATATAAATACATAATTAATCCGTCATTTTGTTGATGACTTCTATATTTACGAAACTAATCTACCTTAGCTTAGAAACTACCTACCTTACCTCTTATAAATATCGACTTACATATTTGTCTTCAACATTATTTATAGTATTACATTGTAAATAAAGTTAATGGTCTAATTAGATATTAAATTGATCCTAGTACATTTATACAATTTAATTTAAATTACATACAAATACAAATATACAAATATACAAATTTTACAAATATAAAAATGACAATGATTATTTAAATAAAAAAAACCCAGTTTTTTAGTATATATAAATCAAAATCATAAAGCACTTACCTTTACTTTTTATTTCATTTACTTTTTATTAAATATTTTAATAAATTACAGATTAATTTAATAAAATGAATCCAGTACATTTATGTTATTAATATAAAGTAAATTTAAATTTAGTACATTAAATCAATATTCCCTTCCTCATAAATTACTTTTATTAGCACAGTTATTGGATTTAATAAAACAAAAGTGTTACGTTTTCTGAAATTATTACCAATTATTCCATTGTATTTTCCTAGACATTATATTTCTATGATTTGCTTTAGGTTTAGATTTAAAGCTCCAGTGTTAATGTTTCAGTCACAGATTAATGCACAAGGTCAGGGATTTAACTTGATTATGGTTCTATTTACACAAATAAAGAGCTCTCGCTTCTAAAATAAATAAGTAAGTAAGTAAGTAAGTAAATAAATAAATAACTGAACTTGAAGATAAGGTTTCGATTACTAGAGACAACATACAAACACACAAATAACACGTAACTCACAAATAACATGTACACTAACACACCATCATTTCACTGAACGTTCATTTAGTTTAGTTAAGCACACAGTTATTTTTAAAACCAGTCAGAGCCAAAGCTGATCCTGAGCGATCTCTGTCTGGCAAAATCAGTACGAGTTTTATTTTTCAGGTGTGTTACTTAGGTATAGGAGGAATTTACCTGGGTAACATCAGACTAAACAGATAAAAAAATTTTAATGGAATATATTTATTTTAATTAACAAAACAGATTAATTTAATAAAATAATGGTACACAAAGACATTTTTAAACAATTAAATAAATTTTTATTAAATATGAAAAATACTGAAATACTTATTAATTTTTATACTTAAAATATATATTTGAAATTTACAGTTACAAAAATACTGATTAATTTAATAAAAATGAAGAGAATATATATATATTATGTATATATATATTTTAACAATAAATTAACATTACAATGCTTTTATTTTCATGATTATTAAATTCAAAAACCAAATCTGATTCAAGTTTTTTCCCCCTCAAAAAAAAATCAGAAACGGTGTTGTTTTTCAGGCACGTTACAGTAAAGGTACAGGAGGAATTTATGAGGTTCACTCCTTGTTTAGTGTAGGTGCGGATCAAGAGATACGCAATGGTGGACTATCTGCAGGTGTACAGAGACGTACAAAGGGATATGTGAACAAACTACTAAACTAACTGAGAAAGGAATCGAGTAAATAATATTGGAGGAGGTATAATTGTACAGTCAGTGAATTTTAATATTTAAGTAGACATATTCAGTATTATATACGACATGGTTCAGTGGTTCAGTGTCATATGGCTAGTACAACAGTAGATATAGTAATAGTAGTAACAATAGCAATAGTATTCAGGTGCCTTAACACAGCTTTCTAAGTCTGTGTGTGTGTGTGTGTGTGTGTGTGTGTGTGTGTGTGTGTGTGTGTGTGTGTGTCTTAGATCACGAAAAATATTAAAAATGTAGAGTTGAGAGATATTAAAGTGCAGAAAAACAGGTTTGGGTCACTGCTCTGAATATTGTGTGTGTGTGTGTGTGTGTGTGTGTCTTAGATCAGAAAAAATGTTAAAAATGTAGAGTTGAGAGGTATTAAAGCACAGGTTTGGGTCACTGCTCTGAATAGTGTGTGTGTGTGTGTGTGTGTGTGTGTGTGTGTGTGTCTGTGTGTGTGTTAGATCAGGAAAATTATTAAAAATGTAGAGTTGTGAGGTATTGAAGCACAGGGTTGGGTCACTGCTCTGAATAGTGTGTGTGTGTGTGTGTGTGTGTGTGTGTGTGTGTGTGTGTAACACTAAACCGCCATTGGAGGGCAGTGAGACTATAACATTAATGCTGGAGTGATCTGCTTTTCCCCTGCTGAAGGAATAAAATGTTCTGTTGTGAGTCTGTAGCAGTCTGCAGTGAGCAGTTTGCAGTGAGCTCTGCTCCTCGGTTAGTGTAATGAAAGCTGGGACAGTGAGCTGTGTTTCCCTGCTCCTCGGTTAGTGTAATGAAAGCTGGGACAGTGAGTTCTGCTCCTCGGTTAGTGTAATGAAAGCTGGGACAGTGAGCTCTGCTCCTCGGTTAGTCTAATAAAACCTGGGACAGTGAGCTCTGCTATAATGAAAGCCGGAACAGTGAGAACAGCGCTGTTCACTTACCATGTACCACACGCCAAGGATAATGGTTCCGGTCCGTACATGACAACAAAGGCAGCAGCTCGTCGTGTACCATCTGTCCCACGGCGAAATCATCTTCCTGCTTGAAAACGAGGTGCAGTTATTTCATGTAGGCCTCTCAGAGATGTAATGGCGAGAGTTTGCAGTGCGGTATCAAAGTGTAAGCTTTCAGTGCGTCGTGTGTTCAGGGCTCTGTGCCTCAGCATTAATTCAGCTCATCCCCTGGTCACGTGACCGGACAGCGGGGATTTCAGCTGGGATCAGGACGCGATGGCTGCGCGTGCGCGTGCGCGTGCGTTTGTGTATGTGTTGTTTGATAAGGCTTTATTATCCACCATGTTAATATAAAACACAAACGAATGAGTAAATCTGTCTATCAAAACAGTGTCTTTACTTTTTATTGTCTTTGTTTTCTGATCTGACGTTTGAATGATTCTGAATGACAATTTTGACATTACTTTTGACATTGTTTGTAATATGTATTTCCCACCTTTTCTCTTATATATCTTTTTTTCCTCTTATAACTGCCTTATATATAGCAGATATGTCGTAGTATTTAGGCATGACCAGACTTCAGACAGGAAAGACAATTTACATATACATGTCTTTGGCCCATATGTATACACTGTGTGTGCACTATTTAATTACACTATATGGCCAAAAGTATGCGGACACCTGACCATCACACCCATATGTGATTCTACCATGGAAGCACACAACTGTGTAGGATGTGTTTGTATGCTGTAGCATTACAATTTCCCTTCACTGGAACTAAGAGGCCCAAACCTGTTCATGTTACGGGGACACGTGTTACTCTTGTACTTCTGTACCACACACTTCCAACCTCACCTTCTTGAGGTCACAGGATGTCAGAGCTTTGACCTCAATCCCACTGAACACCTCTGGGATGAACTGGAACACCGACTGCACCTCAATATCAGTGTCTGACCTCACTAATGCTCTTGTAGCTGAATGGTCACAAATCCCCACAACCATGCTCCAAAATCTAATGGAAAGCCTTCCCAGATAAGTGGAGGTTATACTAACAGCAAATGGAGACTAAATCTATATTGAGATGTTCAACAAGCACATGTGGGTGTGATTGGTCAGCTGACCAAAATGTTTGGTGGTATAGTTTACCTACCGTATACCTGCACTAACTGGCGACTTCACCTTATACCACAACAGTGATGAATTTTATATTAATTTTTATAACTAATGCATTTGTTCTGTTATCATTTCTATAGTAATGGATCATTCCCAAGGACGTTTATGGTGAACACATCACATAATCTAAGGATAATAATAAATAGATATAAAATGTCGACAATAAGTTGTTTCTTTTTTCAGAACTACTCTCATAGTCCACCATCACGAGACATTCTTAGTCAGTTATAAGACCCATGGGAGAATCTTCAGGACAGAGGCGTTTGCAGTTTCTCTGTCACATGATAAGGTTTTTTTTTGTCTTATTAATGTCAAGAGAGACTGCTAGTTACTTTAACATAATAACAGGAACGAACTTGTTGTGGATAGGGCCTGTGTGGCTGCAGGCTTTCATTACAGCCAAACTGGAGGCATTAACTTGATAGTTAAATGGAAACTACGATGAACTGATGAAACAGCTGAAATCAGTGGCTCCTGCTTGGTTGGAATGAAAGCCTGCAGCCACAGCGGCCCTTTGTGAAGTGAATGAAGCGAGTGAATACCCCTGTTCTACAACATTTAAAATGGTAAACAACTATACACAGGTGAGAAACATTACTAAGTTGCAGTATAAGAGGAGTAACTCACTTCTGGCTGTGCTGTTATAGGAAAATAACCCACTTGCATTAATAAAGATTGTAATTGTTGGCTGCTTTTTTTTTTTAATAAAAGGAATAAAACACTTCTGTTAGTGGAAAACAATGAACTCTGGGGTGGCAGCAGTACCTGCTATGCATTTGGCTGCGTCACACCACCCCACTGTTGATTATTTTCCTATAACAGCATGCCTCCAAGTGTTTTATTCCTTATATATACACTTCTGATCTGGTGGACAGAAACTAACCCCTGACAGGATAGTGCATTATTAAAACTAATATCTATAAAATTGTAAATTGGCATTGTTGTGATGAAAGGAAGTCTCAGAACATTATTATGCATCTTATACTTTTCCTTCTCTGTTGTCTCAAACATGTTCACAGGAAAAACTACATATTCAAATGAATTCAGCCATGACTATAAGTCACAATGTAAATACAGATTAAACTAGTATATTTTAAAGAGTAATACTTTTTGCTTAATTAGGACCTTCCTGGAAGGAACACACTTTGGATGCTGTTTGCAATTAATCTCAGGTTTGAGATTTAACGAAAAGAACCAGCACCTATACCGTAGTTACACGTGTCACTGCGAGAGGTCGACGTGGCTTTGTGAGTGTGTCTTATTGTTACTAGTTTACAAAATAAAGAAATTGTTTAGTTGTATCTTATATTGCATCGACTTCAGTAAACATGATCATTCCCGGATCCAAAAATCTGAAGACATGTATAAATACACTGGTTTGACCACCTTTCTAATGGAAAACTAAGGCAGGTGTCCAATTCTAAACCAGAGTACCTTGGGTACGCAAAATCTACCACGATTTACAAAAATGAACATGGGATAAACTCCCAGTTAATCCGCATACAGACACATTTAAATTAAACTCGCAAGGCATGAAAAAAAGCCTGGGAGAAAAAAAAGAAAAGAAAAGAAAGATTGAAATTCACTATTTCAGTTCTACGAGAAGCAATACGCATTTCTCATCCATTAAAGCCTTTATGTTGAGAGTAGTACTTATATGAGTGGAAAAAGAATGTGGACATTTATTTGATGATTATTATAAAGATTTAAAACAGGATTCGTGTAACAGTAAGTGCAGCTCTGACATCAAACTGGAAATGATGATTCCACAACTCTTTCCAAAATTACTTCAATTTGAGAGACAGTTAGATGTGTACATTACAAAGAGAAAAAAAAACAGATTAAGGCAACAGATTCCAGATACTGATACTATTTATAGTGAAATGGAGGTAAAGCTGCTGTTACCGTTACTCTCTCTCTCTCTCTCGCCATTAAAAATCACTTCCCCCTCTTTCTACCCATCACAATATATCAAAACAAAATTAGACAGGAATTAAACATTCACATTTCAAGAAGATCGGAAAATAACGAAAATAGAAACTATTACAACCTTTAGCACAGTGCAATTAAAGAGAATTATAGAAAAAAAGCCCTTATTAATTCTGTACATATGGCCTGGCTTTTTCTACTGAAGAGGTTGCAAGAGAAACAAAGAGCATTAAACTGATTCAACAGTTAACAAGGTAAGATAAAGCAAGTATTTCAAAAAGTGTGTACAGTTCCTCTCTATGTGAAAATATATACTTAATACAGGAGAAAAAAAAAGCACTGAGAATATTCTTAGTGTTAGAAATATCTCTGTAGTAACCTGTACTCTCCTTTTATTTCAGATCCAGATGACCAAATACAGTAATATACCAGTCTCTTCCTGCTGCTGCTGATGACTTCTGATGCGCTTCATGATGGCTCTGATGGCACAGTGTCTCTTAGTGGTGTCTAACACTAACTGCTACACTGCAAATGCTCCTGAATGCAATTCAGCAGTAGAAAAGTTCCAGAGGAAAGAGAAATCAAAATGGAAAGAAAAAAAAACAAAACAAAAAAAAACACACATCCTCAAAATTCTGAAATTTCCCCCATGATATTATCAAACGTTTCAAATTCTATTCATATCGCAAAAGTAGCAGTCGGACAACAATATATAATCTTTCACTGCACTAAAAGCGTGCATGATATCAAGTACAATAATCAATCCTTTTTACGAGACATCAGTCTAGCATAGTGCATAAGTTGTTCTCCATTTGCTGTAATAATTTTTTTTTTTTTTTTGGCCAACTTGGCCCAACTCACTTAAGATGTTCTGTAAATAGCACAGAAGATTTAATCAGTATAAAATTCTGTACTCTGAAATTATTGCATCAACATTTTTTGACAATCCTTTGCATAAGAGATCAGGGTTATTCATGTTTCTCTCCTGGCCTTTTTCTTCACTTGAACGAAGTCGCCAAGGTTTAAGACTAGTCTAAAGAGACACTTTCGTTATGTATAACATCAATTATCAAACAATTTTTTTTTTTTTAGAAATAAACAGCATGCCATTTGCAGACCTGCCAACCCTAAAAAGGAACAATTCATAGTCACATGGAAATGTGGTCAAAAAAAATGTTGTTTTTAGCCATTTTTCAGCCAAACCTTTTATCGCATCCTTAATAAATACAGTTAAATGATGTTAATTATAAATATGTAAACATGTCTGATGTCTGGATTTTATTTCACATTTCTGAACTCAAACCATTTTCCATTTACCTTCTGTCTTTCGCTCCCTTGTCGAAGTCACGTGGAAAGTGCGCCCCTTTTTCACTGAGCGCTTTGTGCTCATTGTCGGTAAAGATTACTAATGTGAGATGGAGGGAAGGGGGCGGGGCTTCCAGGTGTGCCAGTTAATATCAGACACTTGCGTAACTGTCACTCATTTCTGATTCCTATGATGATTGGCTGATCTGACATTTTACTGGGGGTAAAAACTGCTCTTTTAGCATACTCCGCCGTTTAACATGCTGAGCTTGGCAGGTCTTGATTTGTACGCAAACCACAACAGATTGCAGATACAAAATGACATGTTCAAACATTCAATCTCACATTTTCTTAATAATTCTTACTGCTGCACTGCCAGACTACTCACTCTGTCCTGACTGTGGAGCGATGATCTGTTTGGTCGGCTCCTCCAGACCGTGTACTCCTGCCCCGAACTGCTTAGGTGAAAGACGTCCACGTGAGCTTGAGAGTCACCAGTGGACGGGTTGGGTAACACCCATGCCAAATTTAAACAGAAAAATAAAAACAAGTAATTATATTTTTATTTCAAATTAAGAGCCTAAACTCATCCTGTTTTACTTAAGCCAAGCCACCATGATCCTGTGATTTACTTTTCAATGCAAGAAGATTGCTTGAGAAACACCTGACTGAAAAAAAAAAATGTTTATGGCAATTCTTTTCAGCAGCCAAGTACTCATACCTGTGAGCCAGCATTCTCATCCTCTGGCTTCTTCTTCTTTTTCTTCTTTCTCTTGGACTTGCCACTTCCAGAAGGATCTCCTTTATCCTTGTCATCATCAGATTCCTGCAACTGATACACATACAGTACATCAAGTTACACAACAAGTATAACTAACATATCAGGCTTTTTATAGGTCAGCCGACAAGGAAGAGACCTTATTAAAGTCTCAGAGAGCTTTTTGTCTTGAGAGAGAGGCGTTCCATGCCAGGGGAAAAAAAACCAAAACAAAACAACAAAGCTCAATTATTAAAGATGGACTAGCATATCTATTGAGTAGTTACTCTAACAAACCAATGCTTCACTCAGCATAGCTGTAGCTCAACAGGTCATTAAACAACATAATAATTGTTAGGGATGCAAAAGTATAGGGATATTGCAATACATCAGGACTTTTTTTTTTAAATATTTTTTAAATAAAATACATAAATGCTTTTTCTAGCATTAATGTAAATAATTTTGAGGCGCCTGGCTAGCTCAGTTGTATACACACACACACACACACACACACACACACACACACACACACACACAGTGCAAAATCAATATGCGGACAATGGAAGGTGATCCCCTAATGAGAGCAGCCGAAAGAACAACAACGTAAATAGTTTTTGACTCAGTATCGGCATTATCGATGTGTCCTTATTTCATTTTACATTATTTTTTAAAATTTAACAGGCCTAATTCCAAATGACTGCAAACAAACAGGCCTAATTCCAAATGACTTCCTGTTCACCACTTACATGCTCTACCTAGGTTATAACAACTGCTTTGTACATCCTTCATAGTGCACTCCATGTAGTGCACACCATTTAAAATAAAACCACAGAAAAAAAGTGATGTACAATGAAGTCTATGAAACTCTGATGAACAATGAACTGTCTTTTAAAGTCTAATAGCCTTAACCGATTAAGTTCGTTCTTCTTTCGGCTGCTCCCATTAGGGGTCGCCACAGCGGATCACTGGTCCGCATGTTTGATTTGGCACAGTTTTTACGCCAGATGCAACCCTCCCCAATTTTATCCGGGCTTGGGACCGGCACTGAGAGTGCTGGGGTAGGTTCCCTGGCCGGGAATCGAACCCAGGCCGCAGCGGTGAGAGTGCTGTGGCCTATCCACTAGTCGACCAGGGACCCTTAACCAATTAACACCTTCTAACAAACCAGTCAATATAACATAAGTTCACTCAATATAACAGGTATTTAAAATAATTATTTATACAGTGTGTAAAAGCCAACAAATCTAATCAAATGACCCTAAAACAGCAGCTGTTTTTAGCACTGCTGGACCATCTGTGGACTTATGACCACGACAGTTCAGAGTATTCTTTGACTGACCCTGGGTACCTGGGAAACGGGTGTCTCTTGGGCAGCAGGTGTTTCAGGTTTAGGTTCATCATAGTTCCCCCACAGCTCAGTTGGAGCATTCCAGTCTGAACTTGGATCTACAGCACCAAGACCATCTGAAATAGTAATGGTTCATTGTATATACTAACAATTTTGTTGGAAGCTAATCAAAATAATTTTCTCTTATGTTCAATTCCTGTTAAACACAAACATTTGTGTGTCTTACTGAATCCAGACCACTCGTCAGCATTGGTGAAACCATTCCCCACCTCAGCAGCAGACTGAGTCACTGGAACGCCAGCTGCTGCAAAAGATATTGAAAGTATGGGGTGATAAAAGATCATAGTGTTTGTGTAGTCACTGTGTATTTGGCCAATTTTCAATTTTGGTAAATGCAAGCTGTGGCTGCAAACTTCGTTATTTTACTGACTTCCTGAATTTGCTCACCTGAGATTCACTATATTTTCCAAAAGTTTGTGGACACTTGATCACTGGAATGCCGACTGCACCCCAGTGCCTGACTTCACTAATGCTCGTGACTGAATCGGCACAAATCCCCACAGCCACGCTCCAAAATCTAGTGAAAATCCTTCCCAGAAGAGTGGAAGTTATTATAAAAGTAAATGGGGGACTAAATCTGGAACAGGTTCAAAAAGCAAAAAGGGTGTAATGGTCAGGTGTCCACAAACTTTTGGCCATATAGTGTAGCTAAAGAATTTAGGGCTTGCCCCTGAAATTTAAAAGAAATATAATATCCTCTACTAACTTCAAAAATGTCAAAACCATGAGAAGCACAGGAAGCCTCAGAGAGCTCCAGCCTATCAGCCACATGACCTTATCATGTTGCATTTGTTCTCTGGTGTCACTCTTTAAAGTTGATCATTTGCTGCATTACAGATCTAATCTCACTTTGAATATTGCCTTTCACCATAACCCATATGCAGCACTAAAGCACTTTGCTGTGGAGGCTTAATCCTCAATTAAGGGGTTTAGATTTGTCTCTCTCAGCTTTACTTACTGCAGAATATTTTCAGTAGGAAAGCCCTGGATCATGCTAATGCAATACATTTAAAAAAAAATGACATTATTAGACACCCTGAAACATCTCCCACTGAGCTGAGGGAAAATGCATAAGTGTTCAGAGTGCAACAATTAACATTATCTGAATACCTGATGGGTTTAATCTGAGCATGGAGAAGTTCATTCGGTTCACTTCTGGCTTAATTCGTCCATCCATGGTGGGCCATGACCCTGCTAAAAACACAACAATCTGTTACTGATAATCTACTGTGTATTTTCACCTCTTTTAACTCCAACAACAAGTCTAGTCCTTGTTACTTATCTTTATGCCTCAAATACCCTTAAAATGTACTTTAAACATTAAGGAAGCTATTGAAGAAAAACTATTTCAGACATTTGACCTTGCTGTGACCTTGACCTTGTTTGGATCAACTACAAAATCTAATTAGTTTATCTCCTGGGTACTATGATAATTCCATATAAATCCTACAAACATTTAACCACTCCACCTCAAGACATCTCACTAACGACAGACGCATGGACAGACAGACAAAAACAAACAAAAGAAATCATAGACTATGAGGCATTTGGCCTTGACCCTGGTCATCAGGATGGACAAACAGACAGATGCACGTAGAACCCGAAAAATCAATGCTTTCACCACCTAGTGGCTGAGGCTTAAAAACATATGAGAAAATAGGAGCATAAAGAAATCTAAAGCTTTACACATATAACAAATATCTGTATTAGCAAGTCATCTAATACACTGCTTTGTCGGACTTCCTCACAGTTAGTTACACTTCCCATTGCAGCTACAGGACACATCAGTAAGACTAGTCCCTACCCTCTGATTCCTGAGCCCAGGCCAATGGCCCTGAAGTCCTGTGTCCAGACGTTTTAATGGCAACAGACGATTTCTCATGGTCTGGCGCGCTCCCCTTGGGTGGAACCTTCATGGAAATATCAGTCCATCCTCCACTATTCACAGAGCTCACGTTATTCCAGGTGGACAGCCCTAAGGAAGGGGCATTTCATTAGATGTGCTTATAGGGAGATATTAGCAACAAGCTTTGAATTTAGAAAAAAAGAAGTCATTATTTACCTGGTGTTACATTGGCATCACCTTTCGCAGCCTTTAAATTCTGAGATTCTACCAAGAGACAGATGTGAAATATGCTTAAAGTTGGCCCAAAAAACAAACAAACAAACAAAAAAATTACACTATATGTTACCTGTTTAAGCAAAAATATACTGGTTTGGATAGAAGGTAATCCACCGCTGTAACCAGGTCACAGTGATTAAAGCTGAATCTTCAAACAGCTTACCTTTATTCTTCTTGGTGTTCACTGGAGCTGTAACCGCAGGCTGCTCTGATTGCTGACCAACATGCTGACCACCACCAGGACTTCCTGACTCATCATTAGGGCCCTTCTCCTTCTTGCGCTGCTGTCGCTTCTCTCGGTTACTGATTTTAGTCTCCCAAGCACCTTTTAAAGAGTTGTGTAATCACAACAGTGATTAATTATAAACAAGATTCATGAAAAATGCATCAAAGCTGTATTATCTCTTATAATCATTTCAAATTTTAAGCAAAAGTAATGTTCTGTTACTAAAGTACAGTCTCTTCTGTACAGACTTTCTTTATTTTCCTGAATGTGGTGCACAGAACCCAGAAGTAGTGTGCTTCAGCACTGAACACTGAATAAAACTCCTTCAGAACACATTTAACAACAACAGCTGCAGTCCATGTGTCCCGTTCATTTATTTCACACAGCCAGAAGTGCAGTAACTCGTTTCACACCAGCTGCGACATCACTAATTCACTGGAGCCTGGAGTTTCTTTCAGGTGCTCTCTCACTATGAGCAAGTAAATTTCTCATGCAAATGGCCTGTCTTAGACCGCAGATTATTTTAAAAACATGCGTTACCACTGTATACCCAGCACAGGGTACTCTGAATACTCTCATCTGGAAAATATGTAGACTAGAAAAATGAAGTGAAATCAACATGAGGAACAAAGGTTTGATGAGAAAGACTGCTACAAAATTAAGCACGATTAAGTAACGAACATTTGCCAAGCTTATTATCTTGTGAAATTTTTTATTTTTTTTTTACAATACCAATAGCATCTGACTACACACTAGCTGACTTAGATTAAACCTTTGCACATATGTTTAATGTTTAATGTTTACAAGCTCTTATTTAACCTTTGATATGCCATTTTATCTCCATACCCATATCAGCAAGTGATTACCTGGACAAATGCCATGAAACAATCTTTACAGACGTACTGCTTCAGACAGAAGAATAACCTTATTTCTAATCTTCTCAATGAGCTTGTGCAACTGTCACAGTGCAGTTTATATCAATACTCAGTTTCATACCTTCATCTGGTTCCTTTCCATCCGTAGAGGAAACAGCTTGGGCTGGTTTCACCTCTGGTTTTGGTTTCTTCTTACTTTTCTTGGCCTATTTAAAAAAAAAATAAAATAAAAAAATCCAACAAACGTTACATTCCCTTTTAGCACTTTGCACCGTTAATACTGACTTGTTTCTACAGTTAGTATAATATTACTTAAGTTATACATTCATTTAATTATCATCAGCATCCTATGTGTAAGGAATACATGATGTGCCATGCTGTAATAGGAAAATAATCAACAATGGGGTGCTCCAATAACGGCATGTCCTGAGGAGTTTTATTGCTCTTACAATTTTAAATTTATTAATGAACAATATGTCATTCTTTTTAACCATTTATGCTTACATTTAATGCTGTGCAAAGACTGAGAGTCAGGTTAGTTCCTGTTATCACTTACATTATAACAGCTACAAACAGTCGTTCCCTCACCAGCCGCTGTATCCTCTCACAAAGGTAATAAGACTAAAAAACCCAACTTGCCATTGTACAGGAAAACCTGAACACGTCCTGAAGACTCGCCCACGGAGGAAAACGTACTGACTGTTACAAACTGTTAAATAACATGCCTTTAATCCGTTTATTATTAGCCTTTGAGTACGTATCGTCTGCCCCAAGTGTCTGTGTGAATTAGTTGTCACTACAGAAACAATAACGTGTTACTAAGCGTGCATTAACATAAACCTGTGATTTGAATTACAGCCAGCACTACTGTCAGAGCTGCTGCTCTAGAAAATCAATCAACACCTCCTGACCAATCAGATTTGAGAATTCAGACCAACTTAAATAAATGGAAAATCCAAACTAAGAGCTGAATCGGTTTAAAATCCCTTTTAAACCTGCACTTGTTTACACTTACATGCTTTTTGATAATGGACTGCCATTTTCACATTTTGCCACATTTCAAATGCAAGCCAAGATGAAACATGTAATTCCCTGACATTTCAGGACATGTTCATGGGAAATATCATCAAAAATGTGTTTTTGCTGAGAAACAATTGTAGCAAAAAGCCTCCCTTAAGTGTAGTTATCACTGTATAGTGAAAGCGAAAGAAATTTTGCTTTTACTTTCTCAGCTTTAGCATCGACAGATGCTTGCGGCTGTGGTGGAGGTGGTCCTGCTGCTGCTGGTGGTGGTGGTGGTGCTGCTGCTGGTGGTGGTTTAGTGAACTCCTTAACAACTTTGACTTGTTCTCGAGCATTGGGAGCCGTCTCGCCATTTGACTGGTTCTTCTGTTGAAAAGAAATGTCATATTTAACATCAAATACAAAATATAAAGTTTGTGCGTTTATGTTACTTCACACCTGTAAACACTTGAGCTGCATTTAGAGATCAGTGATATTAAGATATATTGATATCATGATACTAGACACAATATTATGATCACGATACTGATATCTTTTGATACTAACCAGCTCAGAGTAACAAGGAGCTGACTCAAAAATGTGAAACAAGTTATTTCTGTATACATCAAATAAAAGGATTACAGAACTCAGCTTTTTGTCACCTTGTTAGTAAATCAGTATATCGCGATACTCATGAAAAAAAATATCTCGATAAGTATCGCGATACAATATTTTTGCCAAATCACGTCCAACTGCATTGAAAGACATGCTATGTGGCTAACCTCCGATAGCCAGCTAAGCTAACCACGTTTAGCAAACTAGCCAGTATAGCATTTTAGATTCCCAACGAGCCTTTCTTATAAATAACTTTAGTTTGCTTTCCATTAACTCAAAAATACACTTAGTACAAAGACACAGGTTCGAACACCTGTTATTCTATCAAAGGGTTTATGTAAATTAGCCACCCTAGAGCTGTTGGATTAGCTGGCTAGCAAAGACAGCTAAAGCAATCTGTCAAAATAGCGGTCCTTTCGAATACGCTTCATGTTAGCATGTTAGCACACTAGCCTAGCTCGGAATGAGAGGGTTGTCCAGTCAGCACAAGAAATATTTAAGAAAATGGTATACACCTTCTCTGCAGGTTTCTTCTTGTTTTTCTTCTTTGGCTCGTCGGGTTTGGGCGCTTTCACCGGCGCGGCCTTTGCGCTCTCGGTGACGCTCACAGCAGCGGTGCTTTTACTCCGAGCAGCTCCCTGCTTTCTGCGCCGAGCTCCGCCGCAGGCCGCGACCAGCACCAGCAGGAGAAACAGCCCGATCAGCGCCGTGGAGAGAAAGACCCAGGCCGGGTAAAGCTCGGGCTTCAAACCCAAATCTATCCCCAACTCATCACGGAGAAAGTACAGTCCAGAAGACACGAGCTGACGGAGACGAGTCGATATCAGGTCGGCCTGCTCCGACACTACGCCTCCCCAGCTCGATGCCATCTTACCACGTACGTACACACTCTCTCGCTCTCTCTCTCTCACACACACACTTTCTCTCTCCCTCTCTCAGTCGCGCACGCGCACGCACGCACACACACTATCTCTCTCTCTCTCTCTCTCTCTCTCTCTCTCTCTCTCTCTCTCACACACACACACACACACACACACACACAC
>CM074967.1:6771506-6791945 GCA_037577455.1 Pangasius macronema | reverse complement strand
TATATATATATATATATATATATATATATATATACATACATACACATACACACACACACACACACGCACACACACACACATATATATATATATATATATATATATAGATAGATAGATAGATAGATAGATAGATAGATAGATAAGAAGAACCTTTTCTTTTGCAGCAACATTACATGCATTGAACAGTAAACACTGCTGTATTTAACACTGTTGTATGTGCATAATCATGAAAACGATCAGATATTAATTTCAGATATGAATCTACACATACAGAAGGTTTATAAGTTCAGTCGAGCTGGGCTTATAAACCTTCTGTATGTATAGATTCATATCTGAAATTAATATCTGATCGTGAAGAGACTTTAAATCCCTCACAGAGCTGCTCACTGGCGCTTCTTTCTTTGTGGTGAAAGCTTACAAACCAGTGAGCAGCTCTGTGAGGGATTTAAAGTCTCTTCACGCACACTCAGCAGATTTATTATACCTGATAATCTCTGGAGTCAGTTCTCGTGGTCATCACATTTGTATCCATTACGACATCATTGTTTTCAGCGCAAAAGCTACGTAGTTCCGCCGGCTCTGTCGAGCTAATCCTGTCATTGGCATGGAGTCACACACGACCCCGTACCGTCAGGTTTCACTGCGCATGCGCTGCGCATGCGCATAATGTTGTTACGCTTTACGTTATATAAACGTTACATATGTTGTTAGGCTTACGCTTTAGGACGCGCGTGCGCCATTTCACCACGTTACAGCGCGTTTTGTAATGTTTCTTTACAGTCACTTTAATAGGAACAGCTTCAGTTACCACAGCAAATTCTCTTTACTGACTGATTTAAAAAG
Organism: Pangasius macronema; assembly: GCA_037577455.1. NCBI lineage: Eukaryota > Metazoa > Chordata > Actinopteri > Siluriformes > Pangasiidae > Pangasius > Pangasius macronema. The sequence continues at coordinate 6,791,102 of CM074967.1, read as the reverse complement.
TCAGTCTGTTGACTTTTTGACTATTGGAACCTGGATTTAGTTTCACATTGCTATTCCAACTAAAATGACGCTTGTACATCAGGAATAAAGCATTTCTTTTTATTTCTTTTGATTGGTAGTTTTAATACACTATATTGCCAAAAGTATGTGGACACCTGACCATCACACCCATATGTGATTCTTCCCTCAACTGTTGCCACAAAGTTGGAAGCACACATGTATAGGATTTTGTTTGTATTCTGTAGCTTTAAAGTTTCTCTTCAGTGGAACTAAGATGTCCAAACCTGTTCCAGCATGACAATGCCCCTGTGCACAAAGTGAGCTCCATGAAGACATGGTTTTCCAAGGTTGGAGTGGAAGAACTTGACCCCTGACCTCAACCCCACCGAACACCTCTGAGATAAACCAGAACCCCGACTGCACCCCAGGCCTCCTCCCTCAAAAACACTGCCTGACTTCATCAACTGTGGCTGAATGAACACAAATCCCCACAGCCACACTCCAGAAGCTAGTGGCAAGTCTTCCCAGAAGAGTGGAGGTTCTGGGAACTAAGTATAGGCCAGCAAAAGGGTAGTAAATCTGGAATGGGATGTTCAAAAAGCACACATGAGTGTATGTTGTAATTATATAACAAAAAAGTTGGGGAATACCCACTTCAGAGAATACATTTATTAATAATGACACTTTCATAACCCTTTGAATTTATTAATAAATTCAAAATCGTAACTGTTGCAATTGTGGTATAAGCAGAATGAAATATTATGATGTGCTGTTATTGGAAAATAAGCAAACTTTGAGGTGACATCATATCACCACGTCACACACCCCATCATGTTTTATTATTTACTTGAACATGCTTTCATGCTGACTATGAAACCAATGCATGATAAGGTGAAATATTAGACAGCCAGTTACAGGAAGAAGCGTGAGATACGATTCCTTTGCAATAAAACATGAATGGATTAATTGAATGGATAAACGGATTTGATTTTGCTTGAGGTCACCATAATGCAGATCACAATGTTTCAGGAAAATCTAAAGGGATATCAAGTAGCAGTATGATGTGGTAGTAGCTTATCTAGTAGCTTAAAGTATATGAGAATTTCTTAAATAGTAGACCATATACTGTATTTATTTACAAGATTAGTAGCTAGGAATAGATGAGTAATCTTAATTATATCTTGGCTTAGGTAGGGCATGACTATGATCAATGGCTGAAAAATAGTCTGGTTACAGACTATACAGGAAAAATAAATTGTGATCTTGGCTTAAGCTTTTGCTCCAAATCTTTGGATCCAAAATAGAGAAACCATCATTGAAATCCAACAGCTGTAAGAAAAGCAAGCAATTAATATTCATTTGGGGTAATACTGCTGATCCTGGAATCCAGTGAAGGAAAAAGAGTTTGCCTGAGGAAAATACCAAGAAACAATTATAAATTCTCTCTAAAACTTCATAACCTTTATACGAGTAGTTAAAAAGTCAACATGTAAAACCTGAATAGATGAAGCAGGGACTGAAAGCAGGAACTGCTCAGGACAAGCCATTAGCAACAGCTGCATCGATAACTTACCAGAAACATCTCAAAGGGAAATGCTAGGATGATACTGGTTGATTGCAGGATCTAGATGTTAAAGTGTGAAGAAAATCCTGAATACTAAAAACATAACGTCATCTACGAATTTTTCTTAGATTTATAAAGGATGCATTTAATCACATTTAAACTATTTTCAGTGCTGATTTTAAAAAAAACAGAGAGAAACGTAACATTTCAGACAAGGAAATGTATTATTTTATGGTTAGTAGTTCATTACTTTAACACAATATTATAGTCGAAAACAGGCCATGGTCCATGATTTTTGACTTAGACAAAAATATTTTACATTTCTAACAGGGTGATTTCATTTCCCACTGTGGAGATATGGGCATTTTAACAGTGATTTTGGGAACGTGAATAGCATTTTAAGATGCGATCAAGTTTTACTGTGAAAAATTAACCTCATTCGACTTTATAAAAAAAAACAAAAAAAAAACAACCCACCTAAATCTAACACAGTAGGTGTAATTTTACACCATCCATATATATATATTTAAAAAAAAAAAAAAAACACTCCCAAAAAGGTACCAAAAAGGTCTCATGGGAGAGATGAATGAATGTTTTTATTTTGTTTTTTTAATCAAATAAATTGCTGATTTTAGTACCAAATGCAATCAAAGGACATGACCAAATCTTAAACAGCTATTTATAATAAACTGCATGAATCTTACAGTATGTATAGAAATTGTTACTGGTACTTTGAGCATAGGTTTGAGTAATCTTGCTTGGGATCACCTTCTCCAGTCCCAGAGGTTCCTTTAATGTCAAACGTACATCTGTGGTATTTACACAAGAAAAGAGGGCAGGTGCCTACCAGTAAAGTTCTTACTAAGAGTCTTTTGAGGTCACAAACTTGATCATGGCACACAACCAAGGAACAGCTTGAAATGTATACCAATACTGGGAAATAGTGCCACAAGCATTGTAGTGGAAATTGAACAAAATTAGTTTAGTTGCACTCCACAGTTCTATCAACAATGAGGTGTAAGCACTAATACGACAAATTATTATCTAAATTTCACTGTGTTGATCTACACACTGGGCTGCAACACACTTGATTCTATCTTCTAAAATAACTCATTAAAATCACATTTGATTTTAATATACACAAGTGCATAATGGTGCAACAGACAACTCATTTACAAGACTGTCAGCAGGTAATCAGTAAATAATTAAATTAATTAAACACTTATGTAAACGATTTTTCAATAAAGAAACCCAAAGACAGGATTCCATCTCCACAGCCATCCATTTTGTTGCATATGTTATTACTAAATATGAGGCTTTCTGACCCTTCTGTTTGGCTGACGAAAAAAAAAAATGCATTTGACCAATTGTGAGAACCTAAGACAAGAACAATTATTGTGTGCTCCCAAATGCCACTGGTCATCATATTTTCTTAGTAGCTAAGCATTAACTGTTCTGTTTATGGCTGTTGGTTTATTCGCTGTAGAGGCCATTCAAATGCCCAGGGTTAGGAGTCGCAGCCAGAGTTTTCAACTACAAGCCATACGGGACTAATGAAAAGTTCTTCATGGTGTTGTCAAGCGAGAGTCCAGCCTCCTGCATCTCAAACCTGAGGGATACAACACGCAAAGTAAGAAGGCTACGTACAAAAAAAGCTTAATACTTCTTATTATATATAAAAAGCTTAGTCTGTTGTTAATTACCAAGAGCTTTCAGAAATGGTGTAATACATAGGTGGTTTTTCTGAGTCACTGATGACTGCGGTCTCCTCTTGTCCACAAGCCCCCATGTTTTGAAAGATGAGCCAGTCCCCCACAGAGAGTTCAGGAAGAAGGCAGTGCTCCACCACCTGGTCCAAAGCGTCACAGGACGGACCCCACAGACTGCTGGAGAACACCGGCTCGTCTGCTGAGAGTGACATCTGCAAACGCAAGAAAAATCTCGAGCTCAAATGACCAGCATACTCAAAAAAAGCCAGTTCATGTTGGCTCGTTTTGAATTCTCTTATATGTATTTGTGTAAGGTTCTTTACCTTGTGCACTGTGGGGGATGGAATGGTGTTTCCCAACAGCTTGCCAACAAAAGATCCAAATACACCATCGCTCAAATAGTACAAAAATTCAGGGTCATCGCTTGGAGTCAGCTCTGTTGGGGGTTAAAGCGACACAAAACTCAAAATTAAAGTGAGACACAAGGATTCGCAAGTTTAAGACTAGATAATACCGATGAGCAGCTTGCAGGCTCTGAGGTCGCATTCCTGATCAATTATCTGACTCTTCAATATTGTATTGTTTGAGGTCAAGGAGCAGTTTGTAATTTTGTGACATGCATGCAAGCACTAATCCCCTTACCACCAAAATCAGTCAAAAGTAACACAGAGTACACTGTGTACCAGCAGGAGTGACCACAGGTTTGTTATTAAGACACTAAATCAGCTTTAGGCGAGGCTTTGCATTATAAAAGCACTACTGTTTACCTTATTTACCGTTAATAGTAGCATTTGAGTGTTGAAGGCAATCAGTTTAACCTTGCATACTGCAGAATACACGTTTATACAAATATATTTGTAATTGTATCCCTTCGTTCACTGTATTGCATTTCTCTCACTTTAATTTTCTATTTAAAATATCCCGAACTCTTTTCTTCCCATTTAATAACACTGACCAGTGACACCCATGTGTGCTAGTTGAACATCCCATTCTAGATTTAGTCCCTCCTTTATGTTGGTGTTTAGTGGGGTTGAGGTCAGGGCTCTGTGCAGGCCATTCGAGTTCTTCCACTCCAACCCTGCTAAACCATGTCTTCATGGAGCTCACTTTGTGCACATGCTCATGCTGGAACATGTTTGCGTCTCTTAGTTCCACTTAAACTACAGACATCTGTAAAGCTTAAAGCTACAGCAGACAAAGACACATTTGTGTGCTTCCAACTTTGTGGCAACAGTTTTGGGGAAGAACCACATACGGATGGGTGTGATGGTCAGGTGTCCACATATCTATGGTCTATCCTGGCCATATAGTGGAGCTTGATAGCAAACTGCACACTGAATCTCACTGTAACTGCACAATGACAATAAAGGTATTTGTATTTTCCTACCGTAACGGAGCAGCACTGCTGGCTGATTAACTGGAAAAAGAACACTGGTAATGAAATCCTAATAAGGATCTAAACCTAACCCTGACTCTTGTGTGAATTCGTAGCTATAACGGCATATTAAAGCAGAGTTTATTACACTGCCAGTCAAAAGTTTAACACCCTGTAGTTTAGCATTTTTCTTTATCTGGAATAATCCTAAATATTCTAACATTTAATAATAACTACTATACTCCTTGGGTAATTTATTAAAATGTTAAAAAAATATATTATTTTATTAAAACAAACTATATCCCATCTAATCTTCTTGTTGTTGTTGCTGTTTCAGCTGTTCCTGTTAGGAGACACCACAGCCGATCACTGGTCCGCATATTTGATATGGCACAATTTTTGATTGTGCCAAAGTAAGCCTGATGCCCTTCCTGACGTAACCCTCCCAGGGTTTATCCAGGCTTGGGACCGGCACTGTTGTGTGCTGGTTGGTTCCCTGGCTGGGAATTGAACCTGGGCCACGGCATTCACATTATCATAAATTGTTAATCACTCTAACAGGGCACTTAGGCATCACATATTTATATTTTACAGTTAATACTAGCAATGTACACTAATTTTATTTATAGGCTTAATGAGCTTACACTGAAAGGGCACCTGCATTTAGAGCCCCTGGTTGCTCTCGGATCGACCAGTTAATAAATTCTACAAAGATATAGGGTTCCTTATGTAAATCGCTTCAATCGACTTTATGACTTTGTACGGCCAAACTGTAACAAAACCTAAGAAATTCCAGATGTTCAAAAAATGTTTTGACTGGCAGTGTATGCGAGTGCAGATCCATAATCTGGCCCAATGGTAGCAAAGAATGAATGAATGAATGAATGAATGAATAAATGAATGAATAAATAAATAAAGAAAGAAAGAAATACACACACCACTGAAGTTGTCATGATATATAATGTCAGGACTGGTGTTAAAGCACCCACCTGTAGACTCACCATGGAGATCTCTGGCTACCAGTTTCTTGCCAATGACATTTACAACCAGGGTGAAAGAGGAAGACACGTAAAAGGCTCCTGGCTCAGCAATCACTCGCACTCCAGACATAACAGGAAAATAGGCCTCCAGCAAAGGTCTAATAGCAGCATGGGTCTGTTCAAGGGAATAAAAACACAAAACAAAACAAAAAAACACTATTACCATGTTGACATTTTCCAAAAAATTAAACTATGTTAAATAGAATAATAGAAAACAAAACTACATAAAGAAATATGATATGAGTAACCTGTTTCAACTGATACTCAGAGCCACTGAATCCACTCCCAATATCCAAAATCTCCATTTTAAACCCAAGCTCCTCCTGTAGGAGAACAAGTTAGACATCAGTGGTATGAACTCCAACATTAAAAAAAACAAGAACTTAAAAAAAAGTGTTCTAATNCATTATTTAGGTATATGAACTGATTTGTCCACCCACCCCCATATCAAACACACAGCGGGCATCAGACAGAGCATGGGCATACACTTGAGGGTCTTTGCATGACACTGGTACCTGGAACCTGCAGAATGATAAGACCGGGTGAATGAAGTGAAACTCTAGGCGTATTATAGATATTATGCTTGCCTTAAAAAGAGGACTTACACTACTCCAACCACATCCATGCCCAGCTCTTTGGCAGCTTCTAAAAGATGCCTGCAACTTTTCAGCGAGCAGCCAAACACCATGCTTGCCTCTTCTGCTTGAGCCTCGGTGCATAACTGCAGGAGCAGCCTGTGAAGACAGAGACGAAGTGTTACGCAGAATATTGAACATCAATCGAAGAACAAGGCATTATGCCTGAAAATCACAAATATGTTAGTAAGTGGAAACTGACTTGGCATTTGGGTGAGCACGGGCGATTTTTCCGAGCTCGGCCTCGTTATCGCACACCAGGTAGTTAACACCGTTCTTGGCAGCATGCTTGATGTGTGACTGCTGTTTGCAAACACCAGACAGGATGATGTTCTCGGGAGAGACATCATGGTTGAGTACCATTGAGACTTCAGCCTGAAAGATTCGCAGGAAAAAAAAAAAAACGGAATTAGACAAAAGCTGAAACAGGGCTCATTCCTGATCATGTAAATAAAGCAGTGTGGAATAGTAAAGCTAGAAAACGTCACCTTATTTGCACACACAAAACCGGCTCCTAGAGCAGCCAGAATCTCGATGACTGCAGGGCTGCTGTTACATTTGACAGGGTAGAACGGTCGAACTAGGGGTAGGGTGCTCTGCCAGAGAACATGCTGCTGCAGTAATGCGCCGAGGTCAGCCACAACAAATGCATTTTTTTCAGCCTGGGGGAGAGACAGCAAAAAAAAAAAAAAACAGATTGAGATGCCAGTAATATGAGTAAATGAGAGTGCTGGCTCAGCAGTTAAAGATTTGGGCTAGCATTTGGAAGTGTGTAAGCACAAATCCTTCAACCTGACCTACTCGACTGTATACCTGGATTGTATTCCATCTCAATTTTTTTTGCTTTGTATAAAAATATGTCTGCCAAAAGACTAAATACACACGTTAGCGTAAAATGACACCATACTCTATTCCATTTATTAAACTAAGTAGAACTTATAAGTCACACTAATGAACAGATGATGAGAAATAACAGTGATCCGGACATATTTCATGAGTATTGATGACAATCAAAGCAAAGCAGACTGCAATGTGTGCTCTGTAAAAAAAAAATACCAAGAGGAGGAACTGCAACACAAGTAACCTGATAAAACATGGAGCAGTGACGCGAGAGTGCAGAGAAACGGTCATGGTGTAAGAGCACTTCAGCTCTGCGAGCACTGAGACACACACATGTCCAGGATCTACACAATGCTCATGAGTCCACTGACGCCAACACCATGATATCTTAAACATAAAGCTCAGCACGAGTTGTCCATTGCTAGCAACACACGGCGTCAACCAACACTCCAGCAAGGGCTGACTAGGCACGGAAAGGATCTACACACGATCCCAGTTGAGTGAAAATAGCAACTCTTATACAGCACGTTGTTACTGACAATCAGCCATTATTTGTCCTCAACAACAAAGAATTCTGACGCAGTGAAAACAACGAAATAGCTGTAGACAAGCGGTTTTCTAAAACCCACTCTTTTCCAGTGCAACCCTACTCGATCCGAGGTAACTAATGCAGCTAGCAAGTGCAATTCATTTAAAATCTACTAGTTAAGGCCATAAAGAATAAACCTATTAGACCAAGTGCATGAACACAGGTGCCTGTTTCATGGCCGCTATTTAAACTGGGGAAAACAAACAGTGCCCCAAGATGACCCAGATTGCTTAAGACCAAGTTTGTTATTCAGTAACGGTGGCGATGCATCCGTACTTATAACGCAGCAGGATGGTGAAGTTTCTTTCCAGGCATTGTTAAGCAGCATAATGGACAGATCCACTCACCAAAGCTTGTTCATAAATGTGGTTGTCAATGACATCTTGGAGGGTGGTTCCGCCCTCGAGCAGTTCAACAATGTAGTTCAGTTCATCAGTAAATCCTTTCATCTCAACCGTAGTCCGCAGATCCGACAATCATAGAGAGTGTACTGAGCCTTTGGGTCCTGTTAATATGCAACAAACTGTAAAGGAAATACAAAATGTTTAATCACTAAGAGCATTCAGAATTTTTTTACACAACTAATATAGTGCTGATTATTTTAATCCTTGTGTTCTCTTCACTATTTAGGAATGGATGTACTATTTATGGGTCATGTTGACTTTGTGCAGCTGAGACAGATAATAATATTTGAAATGATCAACCTTGAATGCATCTATTTGTTTTTGGGGCACATTAAAAGACATACAAACCCAATTCTCATGCCAGGGGATGTTCATACAAGCAAATGTGTGTAATCAGGTTGGACTGAATTCATCTATTTGTTTTGTTGGTTTTTTTTTGTAAAAAGCAGTTGGTGTCAATTGATATTTCAGCACTTTTTCTACTGTTTTACTCTCAGCTCAAAATGAAACAGCCATAAAATGAGGTGGTGGGTTAGTAGACGCTATTTCATGTTCAATGAAATAGAAAGAAAATGGGCCAAGCATATAAAGCTTCATTTTGAAAGACACATTTTTAGTATGGGCCTTTTTTAAGGAAAAATGTAAAAGCTTTAAAATAAAACATATGGGTTCTATATTGGTGAAGTGTTTAGCAGGATTGTTTATTATTATAACTTATTCAGCACAACTAATTCAGAATTGTTTGACACTCACATGGACAAGCTGGGAGATGGATTTCTCCCGCTATCAGCTAGGATCCCAAGGCGGCTCCGCGTTGAAGTCGAATTGCTCGCGGTAGAGTGCCTTCCCTAGGCCTTCTGGGTAGCGCTTATACACCTGTACAGAAAGAGGGGAGCCCTGTATGGGGAGATAAACAGACAATTGGGAAAAATTACTTAACATGTAGTCTTCTTACAGTATTTAAACATCATCTCATGCAGCTACTCAAACAGAGCAACTGGTTGAAAATATCTCCTATTTTCAAAAGGTCTGATCACAACAGATATGCAGGATGAACAGGGCTTTTGGATCAGGGCTTGGGTTTTGTGTTAAAACAACCACATATTTATTGGACATGACAAAGCCTAGAAGCTAGCATGTGTCACTGATAAACACACCACATGCTAGCTGTTGTGGTAGCTAAGAATAACCCTCAAGCTTACAGACAACAAAACCGACCGCCTCTGAGATTTACTAAATCCAAGCAGCAATGCGTATCTGATCTACTGACCCAGGTGCACTGTGGCATTTTGGGACCAGTTATCTCGGGTAAATCAGGTAACCACAGATTACTAATTCTAAATCACAGGTGCTGGATCACTGTTACTAGATGACTGCTGACTTGCCGAAACACACCAATTAGAATGGGAACTTTTTCAAAAAAAATTGTGGACGGGGCTGATCGCAAACATGATAAGGAATATTTACATGCCCCCATGTAATTTCATGCTGGTCTGAACTAGGCTATAGATTAAACAATAAAATAAGTTAATACAGAAACCGTGATAAGATAGAGGTATCGGACTGTCAGCAGATCCAAGTGAAGATTAAAGCAGGCTCGTGACCATATTCTACAGGAACTCAAAAAAGGTTTCAGCCCAGAACAAACTAACCAACTCATTTCAAACTGCAATCTGAGTCTTAATAACATTTCCCCAGGTAAAAAGTATAAACGAGATACAGCCAAGTATTATGTAGGGTCATAATACTGGCACATGCTGTTACCAGATTACGAAAACTGGAAATGAAGTCAGACCACACTACACGAAACACACAGTTATAAAACTTTGCGCAAACACACAAGTACACTTTGTGCACTAAATGACACACAAGTTCCTGATGGTAGTTCCTGAGANAGAGAGAACAAAAACGAATAAACATTTTAAATGATTTGGATCACTATGAAGCCATGGTTCTCAAATGGAGACCAAGAGGGGTCTGTAACAGGAGGTCTACATTATTATTATTATTATTATTATTATTGATAATAATGTTGTTGTTTATTAGTAGTAGTAGCAGCAGTATTTGTTTTTTAATATTATTATTATTGTTTATTATTTGTAATGGCAGCAATATTATTATTATTGTTTTTGTTTATTATTATTAGTATCAGCTTTATTATTATTGTTGTTGTTGCTGTTATATGACGCACTGAAATGACGTAATGAACTACTGTAAGTTATTATAGAAGTAGATTTAAAGAAGCCTGAGTCATCAGTCACACTTGTGTTTTCCATAGGAAGTTGTACATTTTTCTTGTCTAAAGTTCAATAACTTAAAAAAAGGAATAAAATTATTCCAATTAAGCTAATGAGTCATGAGTTATTTGAACAGCTAAACTGTTCATAACATGAGCCGTTAATAATAATAATAATAATAATTAATTCATTTTTTTAACACGTTAAGCATTCCTGGAAAAACGTTCATCACCCAAGCACTAATTATTCTCAACTAAACAAAGATTTATTTATTATTATTTTTTTTTTAAATCAGGTCAATTTACTAAATTTCCACTAAAATCACTCAACTAACTAACACATGGTACAATCACCCGGATTTAGTCAGATGAATCAACCACAAAAAGCCTTTCATCATTCAGCTGTTTAAGCTGCAGCCAAGACCCCACAGCCACTTCACGGAAGAAACACAGTGACAGCGCGAGCTGCGGCCGGTTTACGGACAACTACAGCACGCGCTCGCGCTAGTGGACACAGAGCACAACTTCCAGCACCGAGCACAACAGCAGCCGCCATGTTGTAGCCCATCTCCCGCTCCAGAGCTGCCAGCGACTGTAGGATGGAGTCACTTGAAAATCGTACTTACGTGAGATAACGGCCTGAAGGTTTTGGAAGATCGTCTCCTCTTTTTCGGCGGAATTTTTAAAGAGTAGTGGGGACACCAGGGTAAGAAAGAAAAGCGGCCGTTTTTGCCATATACACCCGCGAATGGACGGTTTAAAACACACACAAGCGTCTGCGTCTCGTCTACAGGCGACAGAAATGGTTGCCTCAGACAGGAGATCAATGAGGTACGGAGAGTGTATGGGCGTGGCCTAACAATGAGAACCAATAACCCACGGTTCTGCCGTAGAAGAGGACTGGAACTGGGTGGAGCCGCTGTCAATCTTGTTTTTCCTCAGCCAATCGTAGGCGCAGTACATGTTTGAAGAAGACTGCCAAATATGCATTTCCGCGCGTTTGGAGGGGAAGTCGCTGCTTGTGACTGACCGTTGCTCTGGTGACGTCACACATACTGTCAAGCTCATAGCCTTGTCCATCCAAGTTACTAGAATGTGTCCAAGCACCACTTGTTTTGCTCTGAATTTTCTTCTTTCTATTTTTTACTACTACTACTACTACCACCACCACCACCACTTATTAAAGTAATAAGGAGTGTTTAAATACTTTCACTTGACTGAACAGCACCGGTGCATCATGGACATTTTTTTTTTTTACATCTAGTATCTGATGATCAACTGGATTTATTAAACTGTGTCTTTTCAGCTACAGCAAGTAGTTGTCCAAAAACCTGATCAAATCTTGACATGTACTGTGTGAGGAAATCAGACTTGGCAAGGTTACATTAATGTTTCCATGTCATTTTGGTGAAAAATCTTTATGGCCAGTCAAAAAAAAAAAAAAAAAAGTTGCAGGCAGAAAAATCCAACTTTGTTCAAAACCAAGTGACATTTTAGGCCATTTTCCCAGAACTCAGCCACAGCAACACCTGATAGGTTTCCTCTAGGTTGCCACATAATTGTACAGGAACAAACAGAATGCCTTTCTTGAATGTTTTCCTTACCCCAGGCCTTAGCAAGTACATCATGGTGGTTGTGGCTACCCAACATTATATCCATCACTGGCTTTTTACAGATTAACACAGCATTCCAAAAACTCAAAAGAAGAACCCACTAAAGTCACAGGATATTTCAAGTCATAAAACCATGTCATTTATGTGAATCTGAGCTTTAGGCAACATTCACTCTGCTTGCATCTACCAGAATTAGTCCAAATAGCCTTTGGCTATATTTAAATTTTACCATTGAACCAGTTTGCTAGTTAAAAATCAGCAAAGTGACAGACCTGGCACTGATTTAAAGTGAGGCAGGAAGTTTGCTAATATTTAGCTACAGAGCACTGAAGTGAACATCAAGGTGTAGTGTACATACTATCCAACTAAACACAACCTGTTGTGATTAATCAGTTGGGTGCCTGATCTGGCAGCTAAATATGGCACAGAAACAGTAAAGGATTGCCCAGAATCCTCCAAATTTAGTGGACCAAATGTGGCAGTTGATGCATTGCTGGCATGCTGAGGACAGGTTTGAGAATCAAACCTATGAATTCAAGCAAATTCTACTAGTGCAACTGGCAGTTTTGTCTAGTATTCCTCTGTACTTTGTAATGTGAATCACAAATTTGCAAGGTAATGCTTAAGCCCATGTTGGGGGAATCCACCAGCATTTGAATCTATTAACATTTAAAATATACCATTTCGAGCTATAACTAACGTAAAAATGTGACCACATTCTTTATCTCCGTGATGGCACTGCTTGGTAAAACTCAGATGCTCTAGCTGTTTAGTTATGAATGTTGCCATCTATAAAAACCATGGCACAAATTACCTGCCTGTTTATAATTCACATCCACAAGTATGCCATTACACAACCATTGATAAGCACATTTATAGATTCCACAATCCTTGGGATCAACTCTTTCTAAAGAAAATCTGAGTTTAGTGAAAAACAGTTCACACTTGACTGAGAAGGGCAATTCTGACCTCTGCAACTCTGACATGTTTCAGCACACTGTGCATAAAAGGGCCATTTCAGTATGCATAATTTCCATTTAAATACAAAGAGCCTAAGAAATTTAACATTCACACCAGCAAATGAAAGGCTTTCAAAATCCCCATTTAATGTCAAAAGAACCAAGAGCTCAAACATAAGTGTCCTTGGTGTCCATCATACCTGGGAAGAAAGACAGTGAAGGTTAGAATTCATATCAATAGTTGACAGTTTTTGTCTCACCACATGCACTGTACTACCAGAGGAGGCCAATTTATCAATTCACCCAATTTATAGGTTGTAAAAAAAGCCACTGAATAGTTCAGCACATTGTACTCATGTCACCTTCCAAATTCTGTATAAAATGTATATATAAACCAAGTGTCTTCCAATTTAGTGCTTTATACTTCCAGTACATAGAGAGCTATTTTAAACATACCTCTCCCTCAGAACATGGCTCCTGATATGAAGTCTCAGAAGGCAGGCATATATTGGTAAGTGAATTTGGGAAAAGGAAAAGTGAGAACTGGATAACTGCATATTTTAGCATAATTGCAGTCAAAATTAAGAAAATATAATAAAAAAGAAAATAGTCAGGGTCACTGCACCTGGTAAGGACTCTGTTTCAGGACTGCTACAGGATTGAAGTGTGCTCAGAGTGAAGGTTGTGGCTAGGACACCTGCAGAATAAAAACCAGAGAACAGAAGGTATGTGGAAGATAACGGACAGTGAAAAAGATCTAATGCAAGGTCAGACATTGCAAATGATATTCTTACCTATAACAATCTTGTAGACTTTTGTGACAAGTTGTGCAAGGCCATGAAATCAATGATCCACGATGTACGATCAGTAACTTTATAGAACGCGGCCCAGAAGCCAACACCCACCCACTAACTGGGACTCTCCTAGTCAACAGTTACTAGTCAGGGAAGGTGAATGCCAACATGTATCCCCCAAAACACATCCAGCCACAGAACAGGTAAATGCATTTGTGTAGCCCAAACAGCTGTACACTTTCCATCCATTTTCAGGGAATCTGTACTCAGTGTAGCCACAGATTCAAGAGTGAAACGTCTGTCTTCTGCTGTTGTTGCTCAAGGTTCAATGTGTTGTGTTCCAGGATGCTTTTCTGATCACCCTGGTTTTAAAGGGGAGAGGCTAAACCCAGCCTGGCCATTCTCTTCTGATCTCTCTCAAGGCCTTTCTGCCCTCAGAACTGCTCCTTACGGGGTGTGTGTCATCCCCCCCGTACAATTCAGTGTAAACTCTAGAGACTGTTGTGTGAAGAGCCCAGGAGGTCGATGAATTCTGAAATATTGAATTTTTTTTTTTTTTTAAACTTGATGCTCTTGACCTGTATCTGCAGGATTTTATGCACTGCTGCCACATGGTTGGCTGATCATATGAATGTGCAGGTCTACATGTGTTCCCAATAAAGTTTAATAAAGGGAATATTTACACATTAGCTTAGACAGAATTGGCTAGTGGTACACTAAACAAGGAAGACAAATGCCTTCCTGCTCAAAGCAGATCCAGTTATGGTCACATACTCCCAGGTAAAGAGGGGGCTAGGAGTGCTGCCAGCAATAGGAGCCACACAATTATTTTTTCCCCTTCTACAAAAGGCTAGACTTTAGTCTCTGGCCATAGATTCCAGTGTCTTACATGAACAGTCCCAAGATAGCTGACAAAATCCTACAACTCTAGTTGGCTTCCACTAGAGCCATCCCTGTAAGATGCAAAATTCCAATTCCTTATGATACCAGCATGTTACTGTACACATGATGGGTAATAGGTTAAACCAAACACAAAGTTCAGAATGAGCTACACCTAGTACCATATTTATTTAAAGAAACCCAACCACACACAGTCAGTAACTCCAGAATCTTTTGGCAAACATGCTAGTTTGCACTGAGAAGTCAGATTGTGCATTGCTTTGTCCCCCCTACCTCCACATAAGGAAATAAAAAATCAAGAGCATGCAAAGTAAAAGGGCATTCAGTCTGGTGATTAAAAATATTGGGCTTTTTCAGCACTTGTATGGTTTGAGATTTCAGATGAAATTTGGCAATACCTGCCAGCAATGTGTCAGTACACTCCCCCTTAAAGAGATTATCCAGGCAAGTCAAAAGGTAAAAGGACAGAATCAGAGACTTGTGATAAGAGGAATAAGTTACACTACTGGAATAATAGTAGTCATGGAACACAGTCATTAGAAGTACACCAATTTTGGCTTTAATATTTATACCAATCCAGCAGACCACATCTCCAAACCATCTGAAGAAAGGGCCCAAGATTAGAAAACTGGCTTGCTTCAACAGGAGTGAGTTGAACTACTTGAATCCCAATTCAAAAGCTCCAGCACACTAAAATGATCCAGGTCAGGTCACAAGTAAACAGCTTACAAGAGATATGTTTAAAAAAAATAAACTTTAATAATGAATATTGAAAGCTCAGTGTCCACCTTAGTTGGAAAGAAGCCATTATGCCTAGAAAGAAGAAAGTGAGAAGTGTTACTCATATACACCACAGATTTACCAATGAGTGGCAGGTTCAAAGTCAGAAGCAGAATGTATTCATGTACATACAGTCCATGCTCTCAGGCTAGCATGCAGTACTTCAGTGGGAATAAATTTTCAAGTTAGAGACTTGGGCATACATTGATTGCTAGATTGAACACCTGTTCACCCATGGGGAACAGGCATAGTACATCCTAGCCATTTATAACCAAATTGGAAATGTTAATTTTAGCCACTTCATTACAGCAATGGTTAAACCAATTTGGTTAGTTACTTGTAGCATAATGAATTCAACATACCTTCCCATCAAAGCATGTGCTGCGACATGGAGTCTCAGAAGGCATACACACTTCAGTGGAGCACATAAAGTAAATCTATCAGAAAAAGGGAGAGAAAAAAAAATAAATTCAGTGCATAATTTAACAATTGTAGTTGAAACCTTCTAGTGATACTGCACCTCCTCATTGAGGTATTTTTGAGTGGTCACGTTCATGAACTGGAAGGCCGTCACCACAAAGCGGCGCTGGGAAGTAGTCTGAGGCAGATCCAGTACACGGAGGAATGAAGACTGTACAGAGGATAGAGCAGGATTGGGACACCTGCAGAGAATACAAGTCCTCAGAGTTGGCCCATAGAGGGTAGACAGGAATGCATTGGTGGCATTATTCCTTGGATATGGGCAGTTGTAATTCAGCCTACACTACCCACTACTACATCCCATCCTACAAACCACTACTTTCAAACTGCAGGCAATATTTTGCACAATAAGTCAAAGTTAGGCAATAACTATGATCAAAAGCATGCAATAGTTGTAGTTTATATTCCAACTGGGGGGGGGAGGATTTAAAAACTTCAGACTAAAGTTGGTGCACACAGCAACACCTGTGCAAAGAGTGCATCAGGGAAAGCTAGGATTCCACTTGGCTATAAATGCACACCAATACTGTCATGAATTACATATGCATAGCTTTATTTAAAAAAAATAATATATATATATATATATATATATATATATAAAAAAATAAATTCATATTCCTACTTGCACAATACTGCACCTACCAAATGAAACTGAACTTACACCACCATTTACTGACACCAGTGCCTGTCCCCAACTTATCTAACTTACCCTTCATAGAGCAGAACCAAGGCATTTGCAGCAGAGCGCGTGTAGGCCACACAGTAGTTTACCAGCAGCGTGGCCTCAGGTCTTGGGGAATTTAGTTTCACTTCCAGGTACAATGGTTTACCCAGGAGAACCTTCAAGGGCAGATGACCATGTAGGGAGAATGAAGAGAAGGTCTCATCTGACCAGGGAGAAAAAGGATAGGTTATTCACCGGATACACCTTAATAGGTGCCTCAGATAAGCAAATTGTTCATGAGCAGACAGCATTGCAAAAAGCCATACCATCTGCAATCCTGAGCTGAACACCATATAGTCCACCAGACCTCACAGTGCCTGGCACACTTGGGCTCATTAGTATGTAGCCAGCAGTTGCCCTCATCATTGATGGACTGACCTTTGAGTACCGACACTCAACCATCAACCTAAAAGGACAGATGAACTACTGCATTAAAGCCAAGCTAAAACATTTAGAAGAAAGCTTCAAGAGCATAAAAACCTGCCTGACAGGGTGATCTCTGGTGATGACGCCATACTTCAGGTTAAGTACCCTGATGGCTGTCCGCACTTCAACCATGTAAATGGTAGTGTCACCAATATTCTGATTTGGGGGGGAGGAAAGAAACTCAAATTGGTCTTCATTACCAAACTGATTTGGTAAATCAGCTACATGCATGAAACCAACAAAACTCACATAAGTCTTTGTCCCACATTCAGTCACAGAGAACTTGAAGATGGCAAATTCATCATTAGCATGGACAGGTTTACAGTTGTCCTTGTTTGCCACAACCAAACTTGTGGGGCTCACAGGGATAGTTGTAACATTAGAGTAAACAGTAAACACAAACTGCCCATCAGCTGTACATTCTTAACAGAGACAGAAGGAAAGGGGGGGGGGGAAGCCACATGTAAGACCAGGATAAGACGGTCACTTCAAGTCATGTGGATGAGTGCACAGCAACGTACGATCCATTGGGTAGTAACAGGAGGAATCGGTCACATCCATGCAGCATCCTTTGTTCATGCACTCAACAGCTGTAGTTCCAGAAGGACCACAGGGCAATCTTTGGCTAGTAGAAATGTCACAGCCTATAGGGTCAAGACAGATTCATCACTTCACATACACTATTGATAAATGATGCAGCAAAATACATAGGCACTATACACCCATCTAGGTACAAGTTGCTTACACTGCCTGCACCAATACCTGACAGATAGCAAACCAAATTGTACAGTTTTATACAGCTGTGCAAGACTATACAAGTCAAGTATAATTAAAATCAAACTACAAGAGACCATTAACAGCACAATACTACATGGTATTTGGAGGCTACGAAAAACATCCTGTGCAGTTAATGGGTACATTCCAGAATATACTACATTTGAGTTATGCCCAGTAACAAGAACAAAATCAAGCATATGCATTAAGAATAATCAAGTAAAGACAAACTGCAGCTAGCATAGAAGCTAGTTAAACCAACAGGTGCCCAGTAACAAGCATTACTTACTCACCTGCTCTAGTGTAGTTCTGAGTCAGCTTTCGAAGTGGTGTCAAGTCTGACACTGGAGCCAGTGGACAGTCACCTTGGCCTTTTGATCGGGGGACCCGGAGTTTTCGCAACACCACATCAGAGTTGGCGTCACAAGACACTGTAGCAACCTCAGCAATTCCCATGTTATTACGATACAGCAGTCTCAGAGTATATCTGCCCTCCTGGAGAGGATAATACAAGAAAAATGTGACAATCTATTACCTTTATACACTATAAATACACGCATACTAATGCCCACCTCAACAGTGACAGGACAACCAGAGAAGCGGACATGAAGAACATTGTTCCCCTGTTCCTTTATCAGGGAGTAGCCACATTCTTTTGTTACCTCCAGAACTGGGTCCAGAATGGATGAGCCTGACAAAGAGATCAGTAAGACAAGATAAAGACTCACCCTATACACAGCAAATAAACAAGAAAGAACAAGGTTACCTCCCACCCTGCAGCATACATACCCAAAACCTTCACCTCAGAAAGAGGACCTGGGGGCAAAACTACTTTGACAGCATCTTCACCACATAAAACAGAGTACTTCTGGTGTGGTCTGAGCCAAGCCTCTTGATCAGAGTCTGCAGACTGCACAGACACATCTTCACTGAAGCCTTTGTTATTTTGGTAAGCATAATCAAAGGACTCAGTCATGAACCTGCCCACTATAAAAGCATGCACCATAAACAACTCAATGCAGCCTAACAACAAAAGCAGGCCTGGTTTCACTGCCATATTACAACTACTCCAAGCACCCTGCAGAACCTTACTACTTGCCTGCCACCCGTGTATTTAAGAAAGTCGGGCAGCTCACCATGATTTGGTACACCTGTCACAAATTAGATCCAATCCCTAACTGACGAGGCTGAAGCTTAAGCATTTTCTCAACTGATTCACAGGATCCCAATCCTGGTCCTGCACATTTTAGTGTTTTCCTTGCTCCCAATGCACTTAATCCAATTAATCAGGTAATTCTCAAGCCTTTCCTGATTTGAAATGGATGTGTTAGAGCAGAAAACACATTGCACAATGCACATTTTTTTGATTTGTGGGTGAACACAACCTCAGCAGAAAAATCTCTTTTTTTCTGCAAATGTTAATGCATGGTTACTTTATATTTGATGAACTTGAAAATTAGGGGGGAAAAAGTAATTGTGGCTTGTGCAAAAAACAAACAAAAAAAAACCCAAAACAAACAAAACAAACAAACAAACAAACAAACCCACATTTAAAGTCTCAGAACTTAATTAACTCAGGTCAAGAAATGTCACTAGGAATTGGTATACACCACTAATGTAACATGAAATCACACTGTATTTTAAAAACAGAGCCAAAGCTCTGAATATATAAAATAAAAAATGCGAGGATAAAAAAATACAAAGCATTTTTTTAATGACAGTTTCCAAGTCAAGTCAAGTCAAGTCAAGTCAAG
>CM074967.1:6747488-6771483 GCA_037577455.1 Pangasius macronema | reverse complement strand
AACAGTGCAGGACAAGTACTGTACAGGACAAGTACACAAACACAAAATAGCAGCAACCCGTAACCTACTGTATATATTTCTATATACAGTGCAATGTGCAAATTTACAAGAACTAAAGTGACAGTTCCCTCATAAAAAAAGGTGGAAATAAATCTCAGTGCCCTCCAATAGCCTAAAGGAAGTGGCACTATGCAGGGTTATTCTTGTTTTAAATCTATCTATCTATCTATCTATCTATCTATCTATCACACTCTACACTATGCTCGCTTTAATGTAAAGGGGGAATCCTCCAGTGCACTAGGTGGCGCTATGAAGAGTTGCCCTTGTTTTAAACGAGAGTTGCTGCATTAGGAGAGAAGAGGAAGATGCCGTGAACGAGAGATTGTTTTAGCAACAATATTTAATCAGACATTTTTATGTATTATTTTTTTATTATTTTTTTTTTAAATAAAACCTCTGCTAATCTCTGAATTCTTTCTTCGTAGAGCGGAAATCCGGTGAGTTGTTGATGTTGAGTGTTGTAGCTTGCTGTTGTTGAGCTGTTGTTAGTGTGTGAAGAAGGTGGGAGCTGCTGCTGCTGCAGCCTTCACTTCACTTCACTTCACTTCACTTCACTTCACTTCAGTCCTCAGTGCTCTCAGCTGTGCTGCCTCTCTGCTGGACACTAATTAAGTTTAACACAATGGTTAAACTTAAAGTAAGCTTTTCGCTTAGAAATGAAGAAGCTGCTGGTTGGATTCTCTCTCTCTCTGAGAGAGAGAGAGAGAGAGAGAGAGAGAGAGAGAGAGACACACACACACACACACACACACAGTGTGTGTGTGTGGGCATGCTTTCATATCCTGGTGGGACCAAATGTCCTCACAAACAAGCAAAATCAATAGAAACTCTCATAGAATTTGTAGTGGTTTTAATGCTTCTACTGGGAATTGTATTGGTTTTAATGGAAGCTTTAATGGTCCCTGTGGGTCTCTACTGGTAATTTATTGCCTTAAATTGGTGGCATGTTATGTTTAGGGGATACCATTAAGGACCAGTAATGGTTTTAATGGTTAGCTGATGGTTTGTAATGGTATTTGTAGTGGAACCCATTAGAATTTCTGAGCTGGTTTCTATTGCTTTTTTTTCAGCAGGGATAGTAAGACAAACGTGTGTGTGTGTGTGTGTGTGTGTGTGTGTGTGTGTGTTTTCAGGTGAAGATGAGTGCCGAGGCGGCGGACAGGGAGGCAGTGAGTGGCAGTCGGCCCACCACACCACCACAGACCGCCTGGTTCGAGTTTCTGCTCGATCCGTCCTTACTTGAGCAGCACTTACAAAAAAACAACCCAGGTCACTATATCGTCTTCATTTGTCCACTTTATTAGATGTGCCTATATATAGGTGCACTTAGGTACACAGTTACTCACTGTATCGCTTCTTTTGCTGTACACAAAATCAGCCACCCTTTATCTCCTCCGCCAATGGAAAGGGAACACCATAGCGTCACTTCTGATATAATATGGGTGCTGCATCATTCTCAGCACAGCAGTGACACTGACAGTGACAGTGACATGGTAGCATTTGTTGCAGGGGTACAAGTGGCTCACTTACAGCAGTGTTACTGGGGGTTTTAGGGCATTTTCTCACCTATTAGTCCATCTACCAAGTGAAATGGCTACTTTAGGTTTGCTGGCTACTTGTTTTCTCTAAGTGCAGACAACATGGAGCCAGCTTTAAATAAATTACTGGATAATTAGTTTGTGGATCGCATCCAGCATGTATTTTCCGTTTTTTTCCTTTGGCCCAAATGTCTAGAATTTCCAATTTCTGGAGTGCTGCATCTCTGTCCTGTGGTCCAGTTTGCACCTCGTGTCTCAGTTAAACAGCTCGCATTCACAAAATATGTTTCCTGCCACTGAAAATACAGAGCATGTTTGGTGTACTTACTGCAGTTGGCTCGATTCAGAGTTAAATCACTTTCAGTCACTTTGCAGTCAAACCTTTGTATACCTACAACATGCCACCTTGTCATACGTGTACCTGATAAACTGGACAGTGAGTGTAGGGGAATGTTTTTGTGTATATATATATATTTTATTAACATTTATTACATTTGTTGTGCTTTTTATTGCTCTGTCATATTCTAAGAACTTCGGTTACTGGATTGCCTTTACAAACTTTCCATCCACTATTAGGATCACCTTATGTCTTTTTCCATGCCGCAATCAGACCCTCCTCCAGCGCAGCTGGTTATCCTGTTCCTGGAGCAAGCTTCTAAGCCTTCTGTGAATGAGCAGAACCAGGTCCAACCCCCTGCAGACAACCGGCGCAACCGCACACTCAAACTGCTCGCTCTCAAAGTGGCAGCACATCTTCGGTGGGACCTGGATGTGCTCGAGAAAGGGTGAGGGGTCCTAATTAGCATAAGAATGCTAATATGCTAACATTTGTAATGTGGAGACACGTTACACGTTAGATGGTACAGCATAAATACAGAAAATCCAACACAACCCAGGAAAAACAATATCCAGCAATTCAGCACTAACAATTCAGGACTAGAACACTTAATGGCCACATAATAAGTACATAAACAAACACTTTTTTTTTTTTTAACCAATTTTTATTTTAGTCAGTAAGACAAAGCAAATATGATGGTAACCAGGGTAGAAAAAAATCACAAAATTCCCCATTTTCTCTATATTTGAAGGATCCTTGATACCCCACATTAACCCCTGATGTGCCATCATTTAACATTGCATTATTTTGCCAAAATGATTTGATTAGTTGGATCATGTGAATCCTATGAGTGATTAAATCACCCAAGGAAGCGCTTGGCCTGAACATCTAAGATAGGTGAGGATGATCACGGAGATCATTTGCATATTACGGAATTTTGTAATATTGCAAATAGCAATATGATAATGATTATTAGTGTACAATACATCATGCAGCTGAGTGTGTCCATGCTAAGCGGATGAACACTAGCTAACTTGTACCAGTAGTTACAATGAGCCGGGAGAATACAGAACATGTTGCATGTGTTAGTAAATTTACTTGATCCTCGAGTATTATTGCTTACTACTGACAGAAATACGAAGCTGAGACATTGAACCATCTGGTAGTATCTTCACCGCTTGCCTGAAAGCCTGAAAAGTCATCACCAAATAGTAATTCAGAACCTCCTTAGTTACGTCTGTCGCGTTAAATTGCTAGAACCGAAGGCTAAATACGACGTATATTAGGAGCTTTAGTTCGCTGTAGCTGAATTGAAGAGATGTGTGGTTTTAAAACAGCCATGCTGGTGGACCCTGGGCTTCAAGTCTGAAGTGTGATATAAAGTAGTCACGTCATGTCATCTCTTAATACAGAGTGTGTTGTGTGTCTGTCTTCAGCTTGACCATTCCTGTGCTGAACATGTTACTGAACGAGCTGCTGTGTGTCAGTAAAGTCCCTCCTGGAGTCAAACACGTAGACTTGGATCTGTCTACGTTACCTCCCACTACTGCTATGGCAGTTCTAATATACAACCGCTGGTAAGTGTGTAAGAGTGTGTAAGGATTCAGGAATAATGTGATGCCTTGGCTCAAACTCTGCATCATCAATTCATCCTAGTGCACCACTTAAATATATCAACCACTGTACAATAATATTCACAGAGCATACGAATGTGAAATTGTAATTTATAATATATAAATCCACATCCTGTTACTTTCATTAAAAGGGCCATGCGTACTATTGTCCTGAGCAGCTTTCCTGAGAAACAGGCAAAACCTGGACCACATCAGCTGAACATGTACGTATGTTAAAGCTGGCTCAAACACGTAACCTACTTTGACTCTACACAATATGAGTTTTTAATCAAGGCTTTATTTGTGGCCGGGGACAATGAATTTAGATTAGATGGTTTACTCCTCATCGGAACTTTTTGTCATATTTATTTCTATTCTGCCAGGATGAATCTGGTTCAGCAAGAGAAGGAACTGACTGAGAACATACTGAGTGTGGTAAAACATAAACACTTCATAGGTTCTCACAGACACTTACACTCCTTTATTCAGCAGATTCTTTTATCCATCGTGCCGGCGTCTACATCTATAAACCTTCATCCTTAAATGTCTGCTCCTGCTTGGTGGAGTTGTAGAATAAAATAGCATGTCTTAATCTCGTGCCATTAATATATCGTACAAACAACGAGACAAGCTGTCGACTTCCTCGTCCGGTGTCTGAGGTATTGTCACGACCTCCCTCGAGACTTGTATAAGAAAGATTTTTACGTCCACACTATGCGGACACTGGACCTGTTAGCAGCTGATGCCAGTACAGCCAACGGAGAGACGGAGTCATCCACCGCCGGCCTTAGGATTAGTGCTGATGAGCTCCACTGTCAGGTAGAGTACACACTCAGAGATTGATTAATGTTGCTAATCATCTCCCTGAGTGATGCTGGCAGGCTGGAAGGCCTGGCCCTTTAATGCTAATCTGTGACTGAGAAGAAACGGGCATTCATTTCTGTCTTCATGCAAATGAAAATGTTTGGCTTTTCCAGTGTCTTAGCTCTGATCTGAGTTCTTGTCGTTCATTTGACAGTTGTTTTGTTGTGTGGTCATTTTGCAGGTGCATTATGACTTGGGAGCAATTTATAAGGTCGTTCCGACAAGACTGGGAAGCCGGGTACACTTCCGAGTTCTCGTGAAGGCGTTTTGCTCTCTTGACAACCGAAAGGTAGACGAAATTCATACACTGTGCTTTCTATCTCTCTCTCTTTCTCTCTCTCTCTCTCTCTCTCTCTCTCTCTCTCTCTCTCTCTCTGGTACTTTGGCTACAGCTGCGGTTGCAAGGCTTCTGGGATATGCCTTTATCAGCTTTGCACATCTCCTCTTGCGCCATATTCATTCTATTTGTAAATGAAATCCAGTGCTTGCTTTTTATCCTTACACTTTTTTTAATTAGTATTTTTTTTCCACCATAACTCTTCTCAAATGTACGTATGTGGGTTTGCAGCTGAGCTCAGATCCGCTACACTGTCATCTAGATGAGAAGCGTCTGGCCGGCTACTGGATGGCATGTAGAACGCTGACCGGCTCTTCGGACGCCAGCGACAGCCAGCTCACCCCCTACTGCCTCATCAACAACTTAATCAAGACTCGCAACTTCCAGGTCAGGAATAATTCTGTTTTGGTATGCAGTGCGGTGTCACCCTGTAGTGCTCAGGAGGTGGAGGATTTAACGAATAAGTCACTTTAATCAATAGTGCTTACGTTCCTGAGTCATTGATCGGAAAATTGTGATCCCAAATCACAGGACTGATAGGCAACTACTGATAGATCCTTGACCAAGGCCCTTAACCCTCAACTACTCAGCTGTATGCTTGGATAATGCTCCATAATCTCAATTCTTCTAAAGCAGATATATGAATGCAGACCAACTTTCACTTAATCCTATGGCTACACAATAAATTATTTATTATTTATCACAATATTGGCTTTTACATACTAATGTGTCTTCATGAAGGCTTCACTATCCACTGTTAAATTATTATTTACAGAAACAAGCTCTCTAACCCAGGTTAAATTGTGTACTTTGACTGTATTAACTTACCTCAGATGTTTCAGATGGGGAATTTCTGTCCATGCCTTAATCAGTCACCAGGGTCACATGATCCAGCATCATTTTGGTCAGTGCAACATAGGCCAGTATTGATCAGGGTTCACCAATCAGGATGCGTAGATCTGTTGCTGAGTTCGATTTTGACCTGAAATGTAGACTTGTGGATTGGATTGGATTATTTTTTTCCTGTACTAGCGAACTGACATATTTTATATCTTGAGTGCATGTGTTGACTGAACCATCAGGGCTCTTGAATGTGAATACAGGACCCTGATATTATTCCGTTGTTCTGGATGGCAGCCGAAGCTTGTTGCAGGCTCATTTCACGTTCCTAAGAGGAAGTTTTTCCCATTCTTCCAGTGTTGCATGTTACATCACAGTAGCAATATTGTCCTTTATCTGTCATGCTTTCATTATTCACTCCATGTGTTCAGTGTTCTATGTAATTTGCTTATATTCTCTCTGTAAAGACAAAATATGTACATAAACAACGTCCGCAACTAACTTCGGAAGTAGTTTCTGTTGTAATGGCGCAGCCTGCCGAACAGTTTCAGACACTCGGTTCAGCTGGAGCTGCTGCACAAGGTTCAGCAAGGGTGAGACACACCAGATATCCAGTGCGATCACATGCCATCAATGGCGGGGACTGATTCGCTTGTCTATTAGAGTTTTGGACTGATGGTATTCCTAGTTTGTGAGCCAGTATCAGAATGTATTTTTGATAGACTTCAAAGCACTATTGTAAGCCGCTCTGGATAAGGGCGTCTGCCAAATGCCGTAAATGTAAATGTCAGTGAATTCCCGATTCTGATTGGTCAGAAGGTGTTGATTTACTGTAACGGCAGCTCTAACAGAGTTTCCACATGCAGGGCAAATCACAGGTTTATATTAATGTGCTCATTCTAATACACCGCCCGGCCAAAAGAAAAAGTCGCTGTTTAGATTTTAATAGGCAAATACATAAGAGTCTATGAATGGATCATTATTAGAGTGATTATAATGNATGTTTGGCAACAGTTCTTTTAATCTTAAAAGATGAGGTGTGTAGCTTTTTAGTTCTTTAATAACCATGTAGAAAGACGTCTCACGGCCATATTCCAGGATGACACTGCCAAGATTCATCAGGGTTAAAATTGTGAAAGAATGGCTACGAGAGCATAAAGAATCATTTTCACACGTGAACTGGCACCTCTGAGTGCTGACCTTAACCTCAGTGAAAGGCTTTGGGACGTGCTGGAGGAGACTTTACAGTGTGCTCACCTCTTTCACTGTCAGTACAAGATCTTGACCAAAAACTGATGCTCCGCTTGATGGAAATAACATCAACATTTATTTCCATGTTATTGTTTGTATAGTAACAACTCGTTATGAGGAACTTGTATGGCAGACACTGCACATGATGATAATAATAATAATAAAAAAAAAAGATTTGAAAAGAATGTTATTAAACAAAGAAAAATCGCTATAGTGAAGCTTTTTGTAAAGAGATATTTATTTAATATTTCTGAAGGGAGTCTCCAGTGACAGTGCTGTTGCATACATGTGCATAAACATATGAAGAAATATAATGACGTGTGTGTGTGTGTGTGTGTGAACAGGGATACGACTCTGGAGGAGGTGTGCTATAAGCTGTGTATGTGTAATGCTGTAAGGGACGCTCTGGAAGGGCAGGTGCTCAGTGTCTGCTTCCACCAGCTGCTGCTCAAACCCAGCAAATGCACCATCAGCTTCCTGCTGGAGGTACAGGGCAGAAAACCGATTACTGACTGACATGAGCAAACCTATTGTTTTATCTCTGTCATAGTTTAAGCCTTCTCATGTTTTTGTAGGTATGTACAAGGTCATTAGATAAGGAGCATACCTCAGAGATGTCCAGAAGGAAAATGGCTCTCTTTCTTAAGTGAGTATTGTTATTGGGTACTTATTGGGGTCTGTGTCATGCTCACATGGGTCGACTGGTGCAAGATTTAAATATCTGAACTGTTTTGTTGTTCTGAAATGTACTGAGTGTATGTGGTCTGACTTTCTTACAAATATGCATCCTTAGAAACACTCTCCGATCTCCTACAAGGAGACCGGATGTACCAAAGTAGGGTATTCGTCTTCATGGAGCTGCTTTCAGATGAGGAAAAGAAAACTCTGCTGGATCAGATGAGGAGGCGATCAGCTACAGTCAACCTCAGCGCCAAGCCACTGCCCTCTTTCTACGACATCCCAGGTATGCTAGAACCCTGGAGATGCTGGAGCCTACAGTTGATCATACCGTTTATGTTCTGATGAGAAAAGTGAAATGGGTATACACGCAACATTGTAAACGTTATGAATGTTTTTTTTTTTTTTGGTACCTCCTTGTAGCCTCTGCTAGTGTGAATATCGGTCAGCTGGAGCAGCAGCTCATTCTCACCCTGGATGCACGTCAGATCAGACAGATCCTCATCGAGCTTCATGGCATGGCTGAACGCTCCTTCTGGAGAGTAAATAGCAAGGTCAGAAGTATGAAGGTTTACGATTGTTCATGGGACATTTTTACCTTAAAATACATCAGACCATTCACCTAACAAACCCCAGAAGAGCGGAGGAAGTAACAACATTTTTATTAAGATAGTCATATATTTGCTTTTGTCTGGAGCTGTTGTTACTGTGGCTGGTGTAGTTTTACCCACTTTATGTGCTATGCATAACAAGGGTGTGCCATTGCACTTGTAAAGTTATTTAAGATATAAGGTCGAAACGTCCTTTCGTTTGTATAGGAGTAGGATCATGTTTACTAGGTCCCAGATTTATATGACAATTTGATTTACCGTGTGAGAGAGGAACTGATACAGGTATAAAAACACAGAGTACAGAGTTTTTATTTATTGAGATATTTTTACTGAGTTCATGTGTAGTGCACTTTTAACCGCTTATTTACAGTGAAAATGATCAGTTAGTAAAGTCACTGATGCATAACATTTTATTATCAGACTGTATTTGTTATTGGAACACACTTCTATTTAGTTATTCGCTTAGCCTATGCCAGACTTTGTTTCATTTACTGATTTATTTACGACGGGACAAACACGACAAACGAAACGGAGATCACCCTTCAAGGATGTCTGATGTAAAACGTCATCCTCGCCATTAAGGATAACCTCACGCGGGACCTCTTGTATATTCTTATGGCAAAAGGTCTTCACTGTGTCAATATAAAGGTCTGTACTTTATCAGTGTATTTTAAATCTGAGAGTTTAGAGAAGTGGGCTGATCTCTAATCTCAGTTTTTAAAAGCATGTTTTCAGAAAATTGAATTATGAGTTTGATTGCATCGTTACATGAAGAACGCACTTGTTGCAGGACTTTGTTCATGCGCGACAGCTTTTCTCGGCTTGCCTGGAGCTGGTGACCGAATTCTCGCCGAAGCTGCGGCAGGTCATGTTGAACGAGATGTTGCTGCTGGAGGTGCGAGCACATGAGGCCGAGGGTGGGATGGAAAGACCCCCTCCAGACCTGGTGAGCAGGGTCCGAGGCTACCTCGAGATGAGGATCCACGGTAAGAGAAGCATGTTTCTCCACACTTGGACCCTCACCTCTTATCATTTATCTAACTTCACTGAATGATTTCAGAGGTTCATATTAGTTAGTCATATTATTTATCTGATGTATGTGATGTGAATTTCCTAATTTTTATACATTTCAGATATTCCACTCAGGCAGGTCATTGGGGAAGAGTGTGTGGCCTTCATGTTATTGACCTCTCTCTTACTTATAGAGTGTAATGTCCACGGAGTCAGCAACCACTTGTTGTTGGGTATATAATTCCACTCGATATATCTGTGCTATGCATCTGCTTAGTTATTTGGAGGGAAAGGAGTAGATTTTTGCTTTGAATAGTTTATTTTAAGAACCTTTTACCACTACCTGGCAAAATGAAACATTAGTTAGATCTAATATGCTACTATCTAATATGATTGCTCATTTTGTCAATGTTATGTTTTAAGCATAGTATTTCTGGATTGGTCATTGTCTCATTTGATCATTTCACTGTTGTGTATAGCTGGGGCAGCTCCTGGCATCCACCTGTAAGGAGCTCCCAGGTCCTAAAGAGAGTCGGCGCACGGCTAAAGAACTGTGGGAGGTGGTGGTGCAGATCTGCAGCGTGTCCAGCCAGCATAAGCGGACCAGTGAGGGCCGAGTCAGCCTCATCAAACAGAGAGATTCCTCACTCGGCATCCTTCCCAGGTGAGACACGCAGTCAGCATGGCCTGGTTCGGTATGTGCTCTGCTAAAATGAAGACAAATTAAGCCCGAGACTGTGCATGTATAATTAATAAATTAGATGTTTGGCTGGTAAAACTTGCTTTTAGGTTATTTCTACTCCAATCTCCTGTTCAGTAGGGTGAACGCCTTTCTGTTGTGGTTTCGGTAAGCCTGTGCCCACTGTAGCCTCAGATCTGTACACCATCTACCTCAAGGTTCTGCGTGTTGAGCATTCTGAGATGCTTTTCAGCTCACCACAGTTGTAAAGAGTTGTAGGGGAATCACATTTTTCCCCATTCTGGTGTTTAGTGTGAACATTACCTGAAGCTCTTGATCTGTATCTGTATGATTTTATGAATTGCACTGCTGTCACATGCTTCCCTGATTGGATAAGTGCATGAAGGTGGAGGTTTACTGGTGTTCCTAATAAAGTTAGGAACGATATATTATGAAGTACTCAGAGCAGTGGCTTTCCTAGAAAGATCTGAAGAATAGTTCTGAAGTTCTTTAAAATGCAGGAAATGATCTGTTCGATTCTATGTAAGTACACTGGGTGAAGACATGTTGGTGAAAATGTCCTGTTTAGAAATAATGCTGAATGTTTGTGTTTTGCTCTCTCTGTCTCTTGCTTGTTCTCAGGAGTAAATTCATCACATTTGTCAAAAAACTGCGGGTGAGTTGGTGAAGCTTTTGCATGTATATATGTTGTTAAAGTATTTTAACATCCTCAAATTAGTTTTACTTTTAAGATATAACACCATTTAATTATCAAGATTTTCTCCAGGAGCCTTTGGTGCTGACCACACTCATCTCTTTATTTGTGAGACTGCATAGTATCGTAAGGGTACGTATGAGCAAATCATCGGCATTTTCTTATTTGTTCATCTTCAGATCTAATATACATGACTAGGCTGCCTAAATTTAAGCTCTAAGCCTATTGTATTCAACTCCTTTTTTTTTATTTATTTTTTTATTTTAAAAGGATGACATTGTGAATGAAGTGACAGCAGAACATCTGTCCATATGGCCTTCCTCCCTGGCAAAGTAAGAGTCACACTGCTGCTGTTGTATATGTTTGAAAAGAGATATGCATAATGAAGATATGTGGAAGAGCAATAGGTGCAGTTAAGACAGTGTATTCTAGTTAATGTTGAAAAAGACGAATGAAAGTGCAGCCTCGGCTATTCCTTTATTTTTGTTGAATGGTACTACTACTACTACTACTACTGATGCATATCTCCCAGTATACAGTCTGTTGATGTGGAGGCTGTAGCAGTAACAGTGAAGGAGCTCGTAACCTACGCTCTCACCCTCAACCCCAACAACCAGTCCTGGCTCATCACCCAAGCCGACATATACTTTGGCAAGTGTCACTGTATAAAAAAAGTTGGGGATCTCAGCCCTCTTCACCTCCCTCTGCAGTGGTTTTCAAACTGTCTATATATATATATAGCTGTTAATGGCACTGAAAGTAGTACTCTGGTGTTTTTAATTTAATAGCTGTCCACTGTGCAAGTACCAGGAGAAGCTGTTTTATCTAAGCATTTATAATGGAAGTTTAAAAAAATGTTTAAAATGTATGTATATACTGTAACAAGTCCAACTATTCCGCTCTTCATCATCGCTTGTGTACTATACAAAGCATTCAGAGGTGATATTAAAATACTTAATATAGAAAACAGCACTGGAACTGCGGAGCTCACGTTAGTCATACATCAGCTTAATCGGAAGTTGTTTTCACTTACCCACAATTCAATGCAGAAACAAATTTTCCCAGATTTATCTACTCTGAACAGCTGATTTAAAACTGCATTTTTGGTTCTAGAGTGAATGGAAAGACGAAATGAATGAGAAAATATTTTACATGTTTACCTGTGTTAATGTGGACTAGGCCCAATTTTTACAAGAATACTGAGAATTTCCATGCAAAAGACCTCTGTGCACAGGAAAAGACAGCAGTTTATATATTTCTATAAGACTCATATCTTTTTTGTTCTCTCTGAGCAGTGACGAACCAGTACTCTGCGGCCGTGCACTACTACCTACAGGCAGGTACCGTGTGCTCTCTAAAGAAGTGGTTTGGACAGGGAGGACTGCAGATGTGGCTGGTCCATGTTGGTCTGTTTTGGAGACAATGAATGAGCTTACTTACTAGATTATCATTTCACACTGAATCCAAGTCGCTTAGCCTGGTTTCAAGCAGGGGCCTTTCGTATGAAGCACTTTATCAGATTATGTAATGTATGAAACACAACATGGTGTGCTTTTATAGGAAAATAATCAGTGCTGAGGGGTTTGATTGTGCCCTGTGTAATGTGGAGTTACTTTTACCACCTGAAGTTGATTATTTTCCTATAACAGCATGTCTCGAAATGTTTTATTCCTCTTAAGCCACAGTAAATTGCAGCTTACTCCCCTCCCCCATTTTTCTCGCAAATTCGGTGACCTGATAAATCCCACCCCCCTGCCAGTTCTCCCCAGTCATACAACAGCCACCAACCGGCTAAGAGGTGCTTCCTCTAAGACACGCGAAGACAACCAACCGCATCGTTTTTGAACTGCCACGCATGCTGTATCACAGGGCAGCATAACACACTCAGAGGAAAGCGCTGTCCACCCTCTTCAGCATACCTGAGCTCACAGATGCCCACGAAAGGCAAACGTTGCTGTGATTGATTGATAGATAGATAGAGAGATAGATTAGTATTCCTCCCACCCAAAGCGCACGACCAATTGTGCTTCCTTGGCTCCTGGAACTGGTGGTTGTGACATTGCTGGCATTTGAACTCATGTTTTTATAGTTACATTTAATGGGGTGGAACATTCACGAAACAAGTTCTTGTTCCTGTCACTTATGTTCTAACTGTTATAAAGTCGTTCCCTCAGCAGCCTTTTTTTTACACTCTCAAAATAAGTCACAATTGAGAAACTGCAAAACTGTCCTAAAGGTCCTGCAGCAGAAAGCTTAAACAGACAGCTTTACCTCAAAGTGCTGAAACTCACTTCTTTCACTCTTTCTTGAATCATGTTGACCGCCCACCAGACAAGTTCCTGTCAATCAGTTGTTACTATAGAAACGATATTGTATTACAGTGAGCACATTAATACAAACCTGGGCTTTACCTTGAAGCCAACTTCACTGTCAGAGCTGCTCTTATAGTTACTGCTGTTAATCATTCATTCTTACAAAGTACACCTTTTTACACTGTTTTGACAGGTTCTGAAGAGAATGATAAAGTGTTGCTCTTTGTTAAACTGCCATACTCAGGTAAGGTACCACACTCAGTGGTTCTCAGTTAAAGATGTTTATAAACAGGACACATGGATGTAACGGCACAGCTGCTTCTGTAGGTGGCTGTTCTCTGCCAGTTTCTGAGGGAAGTCGACTACATGACTGCCTTTAAAGCTCTCCAGGAGCAGAACAGGTATAAAGGCAAAGATTCGTTTTGTATTATTATTCATACAGTATACAGTCCATGTATATGGATATGATTACTTTTTTTTTTCCTTCTTCTTCTTCTAAATTAAGCCATGATTCCATGGATTCATTTTACGATTACATCTGGGACGTAACCATTCTGGAGTATTTGACCTGTATCCTTACAGAAACTTGTGTGTCTGTGTGTGTAACTGTTTTGTGAGAAGCAAATGTCTGGAGATTTAAGTTTTTTTTTTTTTTTTTTTTTTTTTAATTAAAGAATTATTGAACTATGTATTAATTAATTAGCTACAGTAATACAGAAGTCAGCTTCCTCACAAAAACAGTAAAACCAAGGCATTTGTCACGATTGATTAATTACTTTAGTCTTAACTCTCCAACATCAGATATTCATCAAAAACGTGGTGAGATTGAAAAAAGACAAGTTGCTGTGAGTATCATAATTTCACCGATGTGCACTGTACAATGGGGCTGTTTATTAAATCTGGCTATTTTACATTATTTATTATACAGTAGACTTGATGTCAAACTAATTTTGTAGCAATTTACATTTCCTTTCCCTTCCCTTTTTTTGCATGAAATACTTGTATTTTTGTAAATTATAAAGCAAAAATATGTCCTAATACATATTATGAAGATATCAGGCTGATTTGAGCACAAGTTCAACAGATTTTGACTGATATTAAGCTCGGATTTGAACAGATCAAGGCTATTGGCCAGACAGAGCTCAACTCCAGTTTGGGTCTCCTTCAAAACGTCGAGCGACGAGTCTTCTCTTTCTTCTTTAAGGAAGTTCGGTACCGTTTTGAAATGAATTAAAACAAATTCACAGCAAAAAATTATGTACATTTAAAACAAAACAAAATAAATACATTCAGTAACTCCAGTATTTTCTTCTGTAGATTTCTTTTACAAATATACACTATTGATCTATGATCAAAATATATCCATATTCACACTTATTAAAAAAAAAATAATAAAAAATTACCTGTAACTTTATAACGCTAAGCTCAACAGCACAGAGGAACGCCCTGACTATCACTACATTAAGAACATTGTGTTAATGGATGCTGTTTAACTGATCTCAGACCTTCAGTTGCCAATTTGGACTTTGGGGTAACAATCATAAATAATTTTCAATAGCTTTAGCAATGGTGAAATAGGTTAATTCTGTACAAGTTCATCGAATACTGCACATAGTTTACAAAATAATAATAAAAATCAGGTTCACAGGTGTTCAGATGGCAAAATTAAAAATGATACATAATATTTTAAGACATTGGTAACTTGGTCCTTTTACAGCACCAGTACAGTTCATTGAGTAGTTACACAGCATGGAATATATTGCACATTATATGTGGATATAAATGGCTGTAATGGACAAGATTTAGAATCATTAAATCTTTCAGGGTCACATTGTTTTTTGAAAATTTTGAAAGTTAAGCTTCTTAAGTAATCAAACATTTATTTACAAACTGTACTCTTAACAGTGATACGAATAAAATCCCTGAGGATGTGCTTTGCTTACAGCTTAGTGAATTATAGCTATAGTGAATATCTATTTTTCTGTTTTGGGGTGAAATGGAATGCAGTTCATGGAGGTTTTTTTGTCAACCTTCCTATTCACATACCTTATACAATATATTAATCTCCCCACTCCAGTGAAGACTAGTTCAGCCCGGCACAGTAGCTTTTAGCTTTAGGGAAGAGAGAAGCATTGGTCAGATTGCGGCGCTGATCGCTCAGTGTGCGCTGGATTTCTCGGTGCTGCTCCCACCACATCCCCCCTTTTACGGCAAACACCCTTATCACGCAAAAACGACGCGAAGTACGACATTTAGTTGTTTTGTCATGGTTAACTGGTAGAATAAATTTTGCAGTCGTGTCATAAGTTGGGTGATATGCTGATATAATAGAGAGATCATGATAAATTTTCACAATACACTTTCCCGAGATACTGTATATGATATTTTTTTTAAAATTATTTTTAATAATTACAAACTGACTAGAAGCAGCTGATTTCATGCTAACTTTGTACTTAAGCTTTAAAATTATAAAATGTTAATTTTATTCTCCTTTTCAATGTTACATTTTTTTTTTTTTTTTTTATATATAAAAAAAAAAATTATTTTTCTAGACATCAAGTATGAGTTTTTTTCCCCCTATTTATAAAAGCAACACTACTGAAACCTATATATTGTAATACTTATGTATTATAGAAATATCTTTGAGAATTGTTATATGATGTCATAGTGCCAAGCCCTAGAGTCAAATACCATGTTCTTTTGTTTGACAAGGACTTGAGCTTTAAAATGATTTATATAATAAGGAATAAAACTATCAGTTTCACATTTCTTACAGAACAGCAGCAGAATGAAAAAGCTTGTTACATGTCACGACATCGAGTGGTCGTACCTCTCCATCAACTACACCCAGACTTACAACACAGCCAGGAGTCTTCTCTGAAATGCAAAGTTTTTAAGCTTCGCGCTCTCGTATCCCATCATGGTCTCTACGAAAGGAGCCATCCAATTCACACAGCTCTCTACTGCCTCCCAGGTCAAACCTGCCACAGGAAGCAAAGGAGGTAAATAAAGTCGGTATAAAGGCTCACTTTATAAACCATGTAATCAGTTTTCTATAAATAAACTTCAGTGTAAGTTAATGTGAGCGTATTGCCGTGTGACGCACACATGAAACACAGGAGAGGAAGTCCGAATGCAGGAGATATTTTACTACAGAAACCGTAATGAGAAAGTACGACTTAAGTGATATTTTCAGAAAGCATTTGCATCAGTTTCTGTCTTTAACGGACTATGGTTTCAAAAAGTTGTGGGGGACACAGGAAAATCCCTGGACTCTGATATACTTTGAGTACCACCTAAGCTACTATTTTGCAAACTCTAGAAATAATATTCAAAAACACCCCGGAAAATGTGCTTGAAATTCTGAAGTTTTTCTTACTCACCTGATACTTTTTGGACAACTTCAAAAGATATGAAGTGGCAAAAGGCAGCTGCAGCCAGCACTCCGTATTTAAATTCCAGTCTCAACTACAGGTCCTACGTGTTTAGATTTTCGACTCTCTTTTCGTTTTACAGACTCTTGAGGCATTTCCCTATGTCCTGTGTATGGTGTGTGTGGCAGCCTGGGAAAACCCTTCACACAGTGAAAGCGACATTTTCTACTATATATAGTTCTAAAGTCTTTCCTGGACTGAAACATGTCTCTCTTTTGCATGGACCTCAATCACAAGCAAACGACTAGAATTTTAAATTCCCTCAAAAGTGAAAAGGGAGATTAAGAGATTTCCAACAGTGGCACAGGAGCATCACAGACACCTGACAGATGTTTTCTGATTACAAAGTGAATTGATTGATAAACCTGACAGTTACTGTGTGGCTAAACTGGCGCCTTACCCGACATGATCTCTGAAGAGGAATGCCTACACACGGTCATTTAAGTGAAACATATTTGCAAGAGTTTAGATACAGCGACATCCGAAGGGTTTTCCCAGACCACCATATACACATATACAAATGTATAGGAAATAAATAAATAATGCACAGTCTTCAAAATGATCCGTGTTTATACCTGTGTAATCTGTATGTACGTCTCTTGAGAAAACTGCGGCACCAGATCTAATCACTTTAGTATGTGACTCCGGTAGACATACATTTCGAAGTAGGTGCTTTGTTGTCAAAGTCCTATGTCCAGCCAGTTTAATGCCTGTTCAACACATGAACATGTCATGCATAAATTCAACAAGACACTATCTTCCACATAAATACTGTTCTTCCTCAACGGAAGATTCATTGATTTAATTTCAGAGTACATAATGCAGGTATGTGTAAACTGTTGAACATGAATAATACCATCATACATACTTTTAACATAATAAGCTCCATTTGGAGGATCTCTTCTTCGAGACATGCGCCGTCCGTGACGTAGGCCAACTCGGTGAGTTTGGGTGGATAAATTTCCTGAATGAAAACGCAGCATTTAGATTGAAACAGTGAGCACGAGAGCTTTTAAAAAGTTACTTATCCTCCAGCTGGGCCTTTACCTCGATTTTTGAGGCGATGAAGAGAGCCGTGATGCCAATGAGCTGCAGCCGCTCCTTTTCCATGTCGTCTTGGGTGAGCATGAATCTGTCAAAGAAGTCCTGTGCCAGGTAGAACGTCTGTCTGTGAAGCAGATAAGCCTCACATACCTAAAGGGAGGCAAAATTGTATCCCATTATGTGTGATTTTTCTGGGTTTGCAAAGCACAGTGCACAACAGTAATGCCATTCCCATAAAGCCATTCGAGTTCATTTTTATTGAACATTTACAAAAACAACCACACAAATGAGGAGAAGGTGGACGATGGCAACATTGGGGTAACATCCTATCAACCGTGCGTGTTTTAATTTTATGGTAACTGGGACGCCACAGTAGGTCCAAACCCTCCCTTGTCTCAAAGTAGCCCTGCATTTTAATGGTTAGCTGCTCTAACAAACCTCGAACAGACTCAGAGAGTGCTTGCTAAGAAGCTGACTGTTTCCATTAGCAGAGAAAACAACCAAATAAACAGAGTGATGGACCAGGACTGGGAAACACTTCGATAGTGTAGATTCCTCTAAAGCTTGTTAATTGCATTAAATCCACTAAAGTCACAGCCTATGACTCGGTAATTCGCTCTAAAGCATATTAAGCTGCTTTCACACTCAACACTCTTACAAAGTGCCATCAATGCTGGAAAAAATAAAACTTTTCAGAAAAGCACACAGGTAAATGAAAACCCAACAGCAACATGGGAGGACAGAGTGCTGGTAAA
Organism: Pangasius macronema; assembly: GCA_037577455.1. Lineage (NCBI taxonomy): Eukaryota > Metazoa > Chordata > Actinopteri > Siluriformes > Pangasiidae > Pangasius > Pangasius macronema. The sequence goes on along the minus strand of CM074967.1, from coordinate 6,753,404 downwards.
TACTGAGAAATCAGTCTAAATCAGTAAAACTAGATAGATGAGATGGCTAACTTGCTGCTAGAGCATTATGATTACAGTGTGTGGGTTGCATTTCAGTCTTTTTTTCTCCCATATTGTCATAAAAGGCACTCTGGGCAGCACACTAGCAAAAATGACTAGTGTAAAATCAGCTTAATTCAGCCAATAGAGTTAAACTAATGAGGAAAGGTAGATAGTTATGAGTGTGAGGAACACAAGTCCAGACCTGCCAATGGATACTGAAAGATTATCAATGTTTTAATAAAACTGAGATATTTATAGTATGTTTACCTCCATGAGCCAGTCGAGGAGAACGGCTCTCATCTTGGGCTGGAGTCTCGGATGCCTCTCCAAACAGGTGTTACTATGCTTATACTTGATCTCCTTACTCAACATCTTAACCCATACGTCCTCTGAACTCCCCCAGCTACAAGAGCAAAAGCAAGAAAAGAAATATTGTTAACACGCACAAAGTACAACATTAAAGATGTGATGTGTTTTTATTGACCAGATCTTTAAACCACAACTGGTTTAATTCTTCATGCTGATTTTCTAGCCCACAAAGGACTCACATTAGGAGCAATAAACAAAAGACGAGGCTGATGAGGTTGAGATTAATGATGGGAGGAAAAAAATAAATACATAAATAAAATACACCCTCTATTTACAGCATAATGTGCTCCTGTTGTAACATCAAACTGCAATTAATAAGCAAGCAGTAGTAACAACGAGTCTGTTTAGATAAAAAGAAGAAGAAGAAAAAAGGCTACAAGTTAATGAGCACATTTACAAGCACTTATGTAATCTGATATTTGGGAAACTTTGGGTCTCTATGAGCTGGTCAATAATCAGATTTCTTTATATACTACACCTCTTTTATTAAATAAATGCTAAAGTAGCTTCTTCAGCATAAATAATTGAGATTTTTTTGCATTACTTTTCGGGTGGTTGGAAGTACAAGTCATGCTTTATTCATAGACAACGATGAAGACAATCTGTCTGCACACATGCAGCTGTTTGTTTCAGATACATCTGTTTCGACACCGTCACATCACTTAAGTCCAAAGTTATTTATTTTTTTTCCCCCCCAATAATTTCACAGATGTTGCTCTGATAAACAATTTATTGACAGGCCACATTCAGTGACCCAAACCAAGATGTAGTGTTCGAACTGACCTGAGTCGGGGCAGAGGAGATGGTCTAGAACTTTGGGACAAGCCTGGCTGGTCAAATGCATCCTGAAGCCCATCCATAGGGGTTTCAATTATGACTTCAGCTTGGCACGTTCCCTCTGCAGCCCACGGGTTCTAAAACGATGAAAATATCCATTAGAATAATGATCAAAATGTAAAAAATATGAAACAGATGGAAAAGAAAAGAGAACAAACTGTTTGCAACACTTAACACTGATCATGGATTTATGCCAAACTGGGATAATTTGGACAGGGTTGTTGGTGGAAAAAGCTAGTCAGTTTGTGTGTGTGTGTTTTTTTTTAAATAACTAATAAAATAGTCTGCAGCTGCCAAGATCTTATTTTAAAGCAAATAACAATTGAAATTCTGCATGCACAAGCAATGGAAAACAATGTATAAGTGTAAGTGAAGACAGAGTATATATAAATGTACAGAAACATTTTATAATGAGAACTATAGAGATATTAGTGATTCAGGTCGGAATGTGTTTAGCGTAGGTAGAAGATAGCTACATTGTCACGTTAAGGAAAGCAAGTCTGAAATGAGAACTGAAAACTGTACATAGTTTTAAATAAAGAAAGATGGGACATCAAGAGGACATGAGAGAAAATAAGGATATTCCACCATGCATCCTACACAGGGTCATGGGAGAGCCTGGAGCCTATCCTAGGGGACTCAGAGCACAAGGCGGAGGACAATCTGGACAGGGTGCCAAGCCATCACAAGACACAATCACACACACACACACCGGACAATTTAGAAATGCCAATTAGCCTACAGGGCAGATGTTTGGCTTGGGGAGGAAACCCTTGAAGTACAAGGAGAACATGCAAATGCCATGCACACAGGGTGGAGGCACGGATTGAACCCCCAACCCTGGAGGAGCCATGCAAAAGTGGCCTTTTTTTTTGTTTGTTTGTTAAGTTGTTGGGCTGGAAATGTAGCTGGGACATGGCAACCCTGTCACTGACCCTAAGATTTATTCAGCATGTTTTCACAGCAACATACCTGAGGTTCACTATTTAGCTTTTTGGTCAGGGCTTTCTTCCTGTTGCACTGCTGTAAACATGAAGACACTGGTTAAGACCAACAAGCAGTGATTCAGTTCACTATAACTCAGGACAGAACTGAGCAGTGTACAAACCTCCTTCTTGAGTTTTGCTGTCTTGTCTGTATGGATGACTGCATTTTCAGTTTTAGCTTGAAGGCGTCCACTGAAAGCAGAAGGGTGGAGAGAAACATATAGCTTATCAACTGTTCACAAACAGTATTAAACCTTTTCCAAGCATTTTCTTACCTTCTTCTGGTCATTATGCTGTATGATGGGCTGTAATGCTGTATATTCCGGGTTTTCTGAAAGAGTCAAACAAACATTAATGCTATCAAATGCTAATCAAACTACGCAAGTGCATTAGCTGTGTGCGAAATTAAGTTAGCCGCTGGGAACAATAGCAAACACACCGCGCCATTTCAGCTTAATATTCACACTTCAGAAGCAGCTGGACTACTATAAGCTACAGTAGTGTTTACTTGTGTAATATGTCAGCATCTTGGTCATGTTTTGTGGTCAGTTTGGCGTGAGAAAGAGAAACAGTTTAGTAGTTTAGCTGCAGCTCCGACAGTCGGTACGCGCCAAAATGAAGCCGGGTGGCGCACATAAAGCGGCGGACATTAGCAACCACAGGAACCAGTTTATCCCCAGTAAAAACACTTCTACACCACAGATATGCTCCATTTAGCAATAGCACCAATAGCAGATCCAAAATTTGGCTCCAAAAAAATACATTCAAATATGCAGGCTAAACTCTGATCTTATTTAAGTGTTTATTCCCCATGATTCATATCCTATCCTATCCTATCCTATCATCCCTCCAAATCTTCAGCAGGGGTTAACTGCAATAATACTTCCACCATTAACCCTCAACCCAACCTCTCCAGTCTCAGTTAACATTCTTCTTATTTTTTAAAAAAGGCATGCACGCTTTTATTTTTGCATTTTGTGCATTAAAAACACTGAGAGCGGTTATAAGTTGTAACAGGTTAGCTTAGTAGCTAGATTAGCCAGCCGAAGGAGCAGTCTTATTAATACAAATTACTGACACAAATCGCTTTGCATTGTCGGCTAACACACATTTACAGGTATATGACAGAAATAGGATGATATTAATCATTAGCTCGATGGAGAATAATGCAGATGGTGCAGAATTAGCCTTCCTGACCCTACCTTTTGGCGCAGTTTGAAGTGGAGTGAACATCTCGCGCCGGCGCCAACACTTTATATACGGGGAGTCAGTGCGTCTCCATTGCGCATGTGTTGTCCCGCGTTTATATTTACATTTTAACAGGCCTACACACACATCTGAGCGTTATAAACACGAATAACAAGTTTATATCATGCATTAATCGGCAACTCTCATTTAAACACGTCTGGTTAATTATAACATCAGTTACAAAACACTGATATGATTTTCCCGCGGTAAACCTTTAAACAAAGCGAAAGTGTTTTTATTATTATTTTTTTATTATTATATTTTTGACTTCCGCTTCAATTAAAACAAGTACATCATGAAACTGCAACTTTACACATTTACATCTTAATTTAAAATACTAAAAACATAGCTATTTATCTATGCATTGCTAAAAGTTGTCGTTTGTACTTCCGTGTTAGGGAGGAGTTAAAGTCATACTGACCAATCCGTGAACAGGCAAGAAGTGGGCGGGTTTTTATCTGCACAAGCCAATGACTGGAGACTGGGGGAGCGGCTTGGATCGATTTTGGCCAATGATAAAGCGAGTTTCTGTGGCCACGTGCGTTTTGCTGGGATTGTAAACAAACTCACTGGACTCGTTCGAGCTCCACGCGGAAGAGACTAGCAGAGGAAAACGTGTAGAAAAGTAAGAAACATAAAGGCTTTTCAGCTTAATGTCGAATTTGTTGACATAAATCATGCCTGACCAAATTATTGGCAGCGTTGTCTTATTTTTAACAAGGGTTCTTTGCTAAAAATGACTGCATTTTGCTCTTAAATCCTTGTAAACGGTTGAAATGAACAGGGCTGAGTGTTTTAGCGTAGAATTAGCAAATACACAAAATGTGGTTAACTAGCATCCATGCTAATAGCATGAGAACACGAGGGCATGAGAAAGTTCTAACAATCTACTTAAAATAATTTTTTTTACTAATAATTTGTTTTCAGCTATAATTTAGGTAACAGGGCTGCACTTTCAAAGTGACTTTGTCAGTCAATATCAGAACATTGAAAATAAAGAAAAAGAATGACCATAATGTTCTTCTCAGGACCTTCAGGAAATTCAGATGATGTAACTTCCTGTTGAACACGTGCCTTGTGGAATATTCCTCAATATGTGTTCAGGTAACAGGGTTGAGTGAATGTTGTGGGGCACTAAAATATTCCTTATTCATAACCTTTAATGGATGACTTGAGGTTTTAAGCATGAAATACTAAACAGAGTTACACATTACTGTGAAATTAAGATTTAAAAGTATTTATATGATTATTCTTCAAGGTTAAGTGTAGTTACAGTAGGCTCGGTCGGGAAAAATTGCTGTTGTCAAACTACATATGGTTTATTAATAATTTAAGGACATTTTACCTATATTTAAATGTCTTTTACCATTACTTTATATACATATTTCTAAATGTAATCTCAGTGGGACACAAATGGTACCCCAGTTATGAAATCACCCTTTTGCCATTTTATTAAGTATACCTTTCCTGCAGTTACGTTTTCTGCTGAGTAATTCGTCGGCTGCAGGCTGTCATCACTTGAAGACCTGTACATCTCCAGAACACTGTGGCGAGCAAGAAGAACATCATCAGTGAAGCCTCCCACCCCACGAATGACCTTTTCCAAAAACTACCATCAGGAAAACGATTCCGCTCCCTGATAATATTGTTGAGTGAATGTTGTGGGGCACTAAAATATTCATTATTCATAATCTTTAATGGATGACTTGAGGTTTTAAGCATGAAATGCTAAATAGATATACACATTAATTTGAAATTAAGATTTAAAAGTATTTATGTGATTATACTTCAAGGTTAATTGTAGGTAAAGTAGGCTCAGTCAGGCAGAATTGCTGTTGTCTAATTACATATGGTTTATGAAGAATTTAAGGACACTTTACCCATATTTAAACGTCTTTTACCTTTACTTTACATACATATCTCTAAATGTAATATAATTGGGACACAAATGGTAATTAATGCACCCTGAACTGCATCCAGCTGCTCTTTCCACCTCCACTGTAATGTAAATTATTTGTATTGCAATGTTTGTTATATATTAGGATGGTAAAGGTGTTGTGTTGTCTGAGATGTGTATGTTGAATGTACTGTGTTGTGACCAAACACCAAGACATGTTCCTAACCCATGTAAATGTATATGGTGAATAAAACGATTCTGATTCTGATCAGCTCCCGTTTACTGTGTCCACCACTGACCGGATATTATTTATCTTGGGACACCATCCTCATCAGTGACACTGACATGGTCGTGTTATTTTAGTGGCTGTGGTCTTAGTACAGGTGTATCGGGTGCAGTGACGTTACACTAGGCTTTCTGGCATTAAAGCACACTCCTGAAATCCCACAATCCATCACAACAATTTTATGCCACCTGTTACGTCCTGGGGTGTTTGTGTGTTTTGTGTTTTGTTCTCTCCCCTTTTCTCTCGCCCGC